>PVLC010004545.1:0-83849 GCA_004027655.1 Graphiurus murinus | reverse complement strand
CTGTTTTTTTTTTTTTTTTTTTTTTTTGCGGTACTGGGGATTGAACCCAGGGGCATTCTACCTCTGAGCTACAGCCCCAGCCCTATTTTTTTATTCTTTATTTTGAAACAGGGTCTCACTAAGTTGCAGACGGCCTCACTAAGCAGCTGAGGCTGGTCACGAACCCAGATCCTCCAGTCTCAGCCTCCCAAATGCTGGGATTACAAGCGTGCGCGCCACCATGTCCGGCTTCCTTTTTATTTTTTATTTTGAAACAGGGTCTCGCTAAGTTACCCAGTTTGGCCTCAAACTTGGATCTTCCTGTCTCAGCTTCCTGAGCAGTGACCTGGGTTCAGCACAAAGGTGCGACTCTCTCAAGGGCTGGAGAAGGGTCTTGGGCAGGCAAGGAGCATGAGATGGTGGGTTGTAGGTCACGTAACACCCCACACAGCACTGCTCAGAGTGTTAGTCTGCAGTGAGGAAGAAGAGGAATGGAGGGAGGAATAGAAGTGAGCAGGCCTGAAGCGAGAATCGCCCCGGGTGGGGCTGAGCCCCGCCAAGTCTGGCCTCTCCCCAAGAGAGGACCGGTGCCCTGTCCACAGAAGCACTGATGAGTGGATGGCGGGGGACACCGCCAAAGAATATCTTCTCTGTCCCCTCCCCAGACATCGTTCCTTCAAAGCTCAGAATTCCAATGGTACAGATTTATTCTTATACATTTGTCTCCTGCCTTTTAAGCAATTTTCTCTAGTATAAATGTCAAAAGTGCTCCTAATAGAAAACTTGGAAGATACAAGGAGGCTAAAAGTGACCTGCAAGGCATCCACGTGTAACGTTTCTCTGCCCTCTGGTCGCCGTCCTCAGGCCCAGCGCCGGGTCTCCTGTGTGGGGGCCTGATGCCCTCTTTCCCACTTGCCTGCGCTCCTATTTCAGTCAGATGTTTCAGCAGCACCCGGTCCCCCACCATCCAGTGCCAGTGAGTTCTGTGACCTTCTGAAGAAGTTATTTATGTTCTGTGTAACGGGGACAATGATGACGGATGCACGATGTCACACAGCGCTCCAAAGTCAAATAATGCAAGTGGAGGGTCACCCGGGTGTCACCAATACAGCTCAGATGTGTGGGGGCAGGGCTGATGAGTGGTCAGGACAGAACTAGTCATAGTGAGGCCACAGCAGAGGAGACTGGGTCACGGGAGGAGGGGGAAGGACAAGGGGAGGGACAGGCAAGCAAATCCATGCTGGTCATCCTGCTCCCCTGAGTGCCTGCTGCTGCCCCTCAGGCCTGCCGGGCACTGCAGAGCCCACGTCCACTCCCTGCTGGTGCAGGGTCCGTATCCAGTGCAGTTGGGAGGGAGGTTGGAGGAACATGGCCACTGGGATGCCGCATTTCCACCAGCTCCCGGCTGCTGGGAAGCTGGGGGTGGGGTTCTGAGTGTGCTGTGGCTGGGGTACCAAGGTGTGGGGGACCTGGGGCCACACGAAGATGAATGGTTCCTGAGGATTTTCTTCAGGTGGGGTGGCTCTCCCTGGAAGCAGGGGGGGGGTCTGGAGACACCTGGAGCTGGATTTGATGCAGCCATTGCAGGCTTTTGGCTTCAAAGTGTGTGTGTGTGCGCGTGTGCGTGTCGCTGAGCTGTGGCTGCCTAGGGCTGGTTTCATGGAGGCAGGTAGCTGCATGTGGCTGTCTAAGAATACCTCTCTTGCATACTTGTGTGAACGTGTGGATCCTGGAGCAGCTGTGGGTCTACCTAGGAATTTAGACATCCATGAGGGAGACATAGGGGGGTCTGCATGTCACTGAATGCCTAACTTCTAGCGTGCGTATGTCTGTATCAGCATAGGAGGGAGTGCTTCTGTGAGCACATGTCCTATTGGTATGGCATTCCGTATCTCTGCAGCCACATAAAAAGACCACCGACCAAGGATATATGTTGGCAACAACCCATTTTCCTCAGGTATCTACTATGTGCTGGGTCCTGCGCCAGGCTCTGGAGACGCAGAGAGAAGTAAAACTCAGGCCTGTCCCTGGCGGAGTTGGCAAGGCAGGACTGGGTGGGAGCAGATCAACATGCCATTCAAGGCACCAACGCTGCAAGTCCCAAGAGCCACTCCGCATGTCCTTCCTCAGGGATCCCATAACACCGCAAGTGTGGGATTCCTTTTCACCATCACCTTCCCCTCTCCATCCACGAGCTCCTTGAGGGTCGGCACTTAGGAGGCACGTGGGTAGCGCAAAGGCTGCCACGGGTCAGGCTGTGCCTCTGCATCTCTGAGCCAGCAGTGCCACTCAGGAGCCATGTGGGTGCCTACAACCCCGCTGGGGCTGGGCTCAACCCCTACCTCCACTGCCACAGCTGAGCCAGCTCGCCCAGCCTCAGTCTTCTCATCTGTGCAATGGGGGAAAAGGATCGCCCCAGCTTCCCAGGGCACTTGAGGCTTCTGTGAGACCATGGAATGAGTCTGGTGTGGCACACATGGCATGAGATATGCAGGGACTGCTGTAGGGAATCCTATCATCAGCAACAAGGAGTTTCCGCCTGGGCAATCTGTGAAGCCCTGTTGGTCAAGGAGGCAAAGTCCTGGCATAGTTCTAATAGAGTCCACGGGTAGGGTCCCTGCCTTAGGCTAATGGGGGCTCCATAGCATAGTATATGCCTGTACTTGGGAGGCTGAAACAGGAGGATGGTAGATTCAAGGCCAGCCTCAGCAACTTAGTAAGATTCCCCAGCAACTCAGTGAGACCCTGTTTCAAAATAAAAAGGGCTGGGGTGTAGCTCAGAGGCAGAATGCCCCTGGGTTCCATCCCTAGTATTGCAAAAACAAAACAGCACCAATGGGAATCTTTTCTATGCATTTCTCATTTTCCAACCACTGACATCTGTCGACTCTTCGCTGCCTCTTCAACCTTCCATCAGAGGTCAATACGTAACTTTAATGAAAACGTTCAAGATGTGTCACTGGGAGAAATTGCCCACCTCCCATTCCCGCACCTTCTCAGTGCAAGTGCGTGCGTGTGTATGGTGTGTGCTGATGGGCTTGGGGACAGGAGAGGCAGACCAAGCTGGACCCACTCCCTCCTCACCTGGCACACCTGGGCGTGCCTGGTACTTGGTGGCATCTCTCCGCCTCCCTGGTCCATGACTTTTCCTCCTCTCTGACTCACACAGATCCCTCTTAGGCCCCATCCTCCTCTGAGCCTCCTTGATCCTAGTTGGAAGTCTTACGAGACTTACCAGGTTTGCAGAGCCAGCTGTGCACATCTTTCCTGACTCTGGTCAGGAACCGCATCGGGAGCTTGAAATCAGGCATAGTGGGGACGTTTACACTTACGGCACAGAAACCAACAAATGGTACAAATCAGATGCCCAACCCCCGACCCTTCAAATTGAGAGTAAACAGCAGCACACCGTGGCTCCTCCTGCAGGTTTCCACAACCATAGGTGCTGAGCGCCGGCACCTGCCAGGCGTTTGACGTCTCATCTGGACAAAAATCCTGTGAGCTATTTGTTATCATCCCTGTCTCATATCTGCAGTTTATAATTTACATGACTGGACTCCAGGTCACCACATGGGGTGACGTGGCCTCAATAAATAGAACCACGAGGGTGTTTGTTTTTTTCAATACTGGGGATTGAACCCAGGGGCATTCTACCCCCGAGCTACACCCCCAGCCCTATTTTATTCTTTATTTTGAAACAAGTTCTCACTAAGTTGCGGAGGGCCTCACTAAGTAGCCCAGGCTGGCAGCGAACCTGGATCCTCCTGTCTCAGCCTCCTAAGTACTGGGATTACAAGCGTGTGCCACCACGCCCAGCTGAACCATGAGATTTGACAGGGCTGAGCTGTTAAAGATCGACAGGTCATCTAGTCACTCAACTGATTTGACAGGGAAACAGCTCCAAGAGGCCTGCTAAGGCAGGGCTTCCTCTATTAATGCCACCCAACTCCTTAGCTGCCGTCTTCCCTGCACCCCTCCCAGCTCCCTATCATGCTGGTGTCCACCGCAAAGCCAAGGTCACTGTCACCCCGTGTTCTACATGCATGGCTGAGTTTTTGGAAACTTTACATGCAGGACTTGACATTCATTGCAAGTTATATTTTTGTCTTGCTTGACTGGACCCAGCATTTGGCTCTCAAAAAACATTTTAAGTCTCACTTGGGTCTCTAGTTGTAGGTCTCCTTCCTAGATGGATGCCACCCCTGCTTTGATCACTGCACCTTTGCTGCAGGAATTAAACTTTTAAAAGAGAATAAGCAAGACAGAGCTTTGGGGACCAACGCGGGGGGAGGGGGGTCTCCTCCTCTCTGGTAAAAATCCTAGCACCTATACTATACCTTAGAAAGCAGGTGCCTACTCCCCTTCTGACTTTGCCTGCCCCACTGATCAGAGGCTGAATTTCTGTCCTAATATCAGCAGCATTTTGTCAAACCCCCACGGAGGTCCACCTTGCCAGGGACAGCCATCTTCCCGTTTGAAAACAGGATCCTCCCTCTGATCAAGGACTCTTTTTCACTCTGTCCTCCCCCATCAAGGACTCTTGTTTTGTTCAGTCTCCCCAGGACTCCCTTTGCTCAGCAAGAGGGCCCCCCACCCCCCTCCAGGAGCGGTGGCACACACCTGTAATCCCAGCAATTGGGAGGCTGAGACAGGAGGATCACAGGTTCAAGGACAGCTTCAGCAACTTAGCAAGACCGTCAACAACGTAGTGAGACCCTGTTTCAAAATAGAAAATAAAAAGGACCCGGGGTGTAACTCGGAGGTAGAATGCCTGAGTTCAATCCCCAGTATCCAAAGAGAAAGGAGCGTCCCCCCAGTCGTTGGACATGAATTTTTCCAGAGGTTCTGCGTCAGGACCCAACCCCTGCCTTCGAAGAGTCTGGGCACGAAGGGGGCTGGCAGACTCCATTTCCCTCCCCCTGTCTCCGACCCTCGAAGGAGAGATTGCGCGTCCCTGCACCCCGCCGGGGAGAGGCAGAATCTCCCCAGTCTTGGCTGGGTCCCCCCATGCCTGCCTCTGCTAGCCCGGGGGCCTTCAGGTTCTGCCGCCAGGTCCCGGGGTGGGCGCGGCGCCAGGTGAGCGCTCACCTGGGGCGGTGGGCGGGCCAGAGGGGGCGGGCGGGGCGGGTCCGACCTGCGGCCCCACCCTCGACGGGGCGGGGCGAGGACGGCGGGGCCAATGGGGCGGGGGGCTCGCCGCCCGGGGGCCCCGCCGCCCGCGCGCTCCCTCCCCTCGCGGCGCCCGCTCCGCCCCACCCGGGTTTAAAGCCCCGCGGGCCGCAGGTGGCGGCGCTGCGAGCGCTGAGCGGCCGGAGGAGATGCTAGAGGGCGCCGCGCCGCCCGCACCATGCGCCCCACGCCCGCGCTGGCCCTGGCCGCGCTCTGCCTGCTGGCGCTGCCCGCCGCCGCCGCCGCCGCCAACTACTTCGGGTCAGTGCCCGCCGCCCCCGGCCCGCCCCTCCCGCCACGGCAGGGCCAGCTCCTGCACCCGCCCGCGGCCCCCCGCCCCGCGAGGCCTCGAACCCGGACCCTCGCCCCGGGGGACCCAGCCCGCCTCGAGTTCGCGCCCGAGCTCGGTCTCGGGATCCCGGGCTCAGACTCCCGATCGCCCCTTCTAGAGTCCAAGTCCCGTCTCCTACGCCGCCGCTTTCCCCACCCCGCCGGGTGTCAGACTCCAGCCCCAGCTCCCCGACTGCACTCGTGCCGGATCCTAGCCCGGTCCACCCCGCTGGGCGCGCCGGGTCCCTCCCGTCCAGGCTGGCGTCCAGCGCGCGGTGCGCTCTCTAGGCTCCCTAGGGAGCCCTGTCTGCACCCATCCCGGGCTCCGTCCAGCCACGGTCCTTGCCCGGGACTCCTTTCCTGTGCAGCTGAGACCTGGGCGCTGGGTGACTGGGAGGGGGTGCCTTGTTCCTGAGGCTGGAGCAGAGATTTCCCTACGGAATTTGGGAACCCGCGGACCCTGGGGAGTGTCAGCGGGAGGTGCAAAAGGGACCTGTCCTCTGGGGAAAATGAGCCAAATCTCAGACCTGGCGTTCAGTGAATTCTCAGGAGAACGGGAAGGGGGTGGGGACATTTGGGGGGGGCGATGCACACGGCTGGAAAAGGTGGATCACGGTTGGAGTGACATCTGGGGAGAGTGGGGAGGGGAGAGGAATGTTTGCAGCGAAAGTTACAGGACAATTGTTTCCAAGTTTCCTCCTCTCTGACCCTGAACTGCAGGGACTTGACCGGGTGGGGTGGTGACCAGAATCATGGATGAGAAGGGACTGTCGCCCACTCAAAGCAAAGGCAGGAAAACACTCAGCAAGTGATCTGCCAGAGACTGCTCTTAGGAAGCCACCCGGGAGGGCGCGTAAGGATCTGAGAAGTCCCTTGCTGGCTGCCGGCTAATTTCCAGGTCATGACCCCTGGAAATTAGGTGCCTGGGCTGAAGGCAGTGGCCTCCCCTGAAATATTTGGGGAGGAGGATTGTCAGCCCAGTCTCTAGCCATAGGCCCAGGTTACGGATGACCTGGGAAGACCACTTGTTCTCGGGGCCTCAGTTTCTTCTTTTGTACAAAGAAGGAGCTGAGCTTGATATGTGACCCACGCTAGGAGCAGACACACATGTGATGTTTGTTTCCCCCAAGAGTTTGTGCCTAAAGGAATGGCCTCAGTAGCCAGGGCGGATAAGTAGGGTGCAGATTCAGGTTGGATCCGTCACTCACTATCTGTGTGCTGTTGGCCAAGGCTCCCAACTGCCCTGTCCCCCAGGCTCTGATCTGTAAAATGAAGATAATAGAGCCTATTTCATAAGAGGACTGAGTTAGTACATGCAAAGCACTTAGAATAGTATCTAGTACATGGTAAATGGTCAACTAATGGTAACAACTAGTATTAAGAAGAAGACATCTGAGAAGTTTCTGATCAGATAGAGAGGGGAAGGACGGTCTCTTGGATGCCAGCTCATTCCTACAATTCCTTTGTTTGCTTGGTTGGAGATAGGAGTGAAGATCAGGTAGGGTGGAGGAGAGGGGTCCCAGGAGATCTGGGCCACCCTGTTGTGTTGGAAGGGAGAAGAGTTCTTAGCAGTGCACAGAGTTAGAATTTGGGGGCTGTGCGATGGAAGCAGCCTTGGAAATGAGAAGGGAGATGGTCGGCGAGGGCTGAGAGGCATGAGCATTGGAGCCACCTCGTCCAGGTCAGGAGCCCCGCTGGGCAGAGCTGACATATTTTTGACACTCAAACCACCGTCTCCCCAGTCTGGGGAGCAGGACAAATGCTTGGAGAATAAGCTAAAATTAGAGCCTCAGGCTGTTAAGTATTTGGTCCCAGAGAACAAACAGGATTCAGCCAGGGCCCTCACGAAGGAAGCCCTCTTGTGACCCAGCCAGACCAGGTCTCCCAGCTTCTCGTCTGAATTTGCTCTGTGGAAGGAGTCCACACTTTAGTGAGAATATGAGGGGGTGTGCTTCCTTCTCCCCCACATCATTTGCACTTGAAATCTCATTTCTGACTATAACATGAAGTCCTTTCTTTTATTTTCTGATAAAAGAAAACTTGACTCTCAGGAGAACAAAGCGAGGCCAATTTTAGCGAGGCCAGTCTTCTTGAGGTCTTTGCAATCAGACTGCAGAGTTGGGAGAGACCAAACTCCTGCTCCAAGAAGGTCACATACTGTTTGTCCCCATTTTTCAGACGAGGCAACTCCCAGCCCCACGCCTCAGTGAGCCAGCAGTGGCTTCTGCTGCTTTTGCATGAGCCTACAGCCTAATTCTGCTGATGGTGATGATAACATAATGGGTAGTAGAGACGTTTACAAATCACTTTCTCATCAGATGCTTGGAGCCATCCCTGAGGTACGTAGGATGGATGTGACTGGTTCCCAAAGGAAATTGAGAGTCAGAAAGGCCCACTGAGTCACCCACTGCCACACAGTGCTTTAGTGGGGGAGCAGAATAGAAACCAGGGCCAGCCTCTTCTGTGCTCCATGCCCCACAAGGAGCAGCCTCCTGAGTTACTATTGTGATACCTCGGGGGGGGGCAACCTATCATTTATTGTCTCAATAAAGCCTCATGCCTGCCTTTAAGATGGGTGTCATCATCCCCAAAAGCTCAGTGAGGTTAAAACATCTGCCCAAAGCTGCACAGCCAGCAACAGGCAAAGCCTGGACTCAAACCCAGGACTCAAAGGCTGGTGCTGTCATAAGCTTCTCTGTGCAGTCCCTAGAAAGGAAAGAAACTCACCCAGTGCAGAGGCCACACACTTAAAAAGCATCGCCAAAGCCAACCATGACTTTAAAAAGTTGTACCCACAGGAACAATTTCGAGTTACAGAGCCTTCGGGATGACTGAAGACTGGATTGGGTGGCTGTACCTGGCATGAGCCCAGCTTATCACAGAAGTACCGTGCTTGTTTATAAAACAGCACGCAAGTTAATATTTGCAGAATCCCCAAGCCATCTATGCCAAAACACACTCTCAGGAAGTCCTAGATGTCCAGTGCCAGGACCAGGGCTGTTAGGGATGGGACCTTGTAGGACCTCCACGTGCTTAAAGACCCTGGGGACATGGGACGTGACCAAGGACAGCACAGAGAGTAGCTCAGAGCCAGGACAAAGTAGACCCCAGAGCTGTGGTCCACCTCTTCTCAGGCTCCTCTGAGAGCCCGCATCCTGTTTCCCTGCTGGCTGGTGTAGGTGCCAACTGTGTGGTTCCACTGAAGAAATATTTTTCCAAATTATCATTACATGGGATAAAAAATCATATGCAGTTGGTATTGTAACAAATGTATATGCCTGTGTAACACATTTGTACTGGCCACAATTATTATATGGAACATCTCTACTACCCTAAGGGGTCCCCATGCCTCTGTGTGATCAATCCCAGCCTCAGCCTACCTCACCTCTCTGTTTTCTGTCATTATAGGTTAGTTTTGCCTATCATAGAAGTTCATATAAATGGAATCATATGGTATATAGCCTTTTGTGACTGGATTCTTTTGCACAACATAACATTTTTAAGATTCATGCATGTGGTTGCATATATCAGTAGCTCCTTGATCTGTATTTCTGAGTAGTATTCCATTGTATGGATGTATCACAAATTGTATATTTATTCCCCAGTTGTTGGACATTTGGGTTATTACCATTATTAGGCTGTTCCCAACAAAGCTGGCATAAACATCCATGTATACTTCTTTTGCAGACATATGTTTTCATTTCTCTTGGATAAATGTCTAGGACTGGACTGTTGGACCCTATGGTAGGTATGTGTTTGATAAAAAATGTCCAGTTTTCCAAAGTGGTTGTACTGGTTTACAGAGTAGTGTATGAGAGTTCTGGTTGCTCAATATTCTTGTCAGCTATCATTGGTCTTAGTTGTGGCAATTCTAGTGGGTGTATGCTGTATCTCATTGTATTTTAATTTGTATTGCCCCATTGATGAATGATGTGTTGGACTTTTTTTTTTTTCATGTGTATGTTGGTCATCTTAATATCTTTTCCACTGGGTTATTTGACCTCTTATTAATAAATTATAAGAGATCTTTACATATTTTGGATACAAGTCCTTTGTCAGAGAGTATTAGCAATATTTTATTCCTATCTGTGACTTGCTTTTTTCTTACTGGTATCTTATGAGGAGCAGAAGTTTTTATTTTGATGAAATCCACTGTATCCATCAATTTTTTTCTTGTACTGTTTGTTATTTTTGGTGTTCTATAAAAAAAAAATCTCTACCTACCCAAAAATTGAAAAGGTTTCCTCCTATGCTTTCTTCTGGAAGCTTTCTGTTTGTTTGTTTGTTTATTTATTTATTTATTTATTTATTTATTTTTGTGGTACTGGGATTGAACCAGGGGCATACTACTTCTGAGCTATACCCTCAGTCCTATTTTTTATTCTTTATTTTTGAAACAAGGTCTCACTAAGTTGCAGAGGGCCTCACTAAATAGCTAAGGCTGGCCGCGAACCTGGATCCTTCAGTCTCAGCCTCCCAAGTACTGGGATTACAAACGTGCACCACTACACCTGGCTTCCTATTTTATTTTTTACCCTTAGGTCTATGACACGTTTTGAGTTAATGCATGTGTATGGTGTGAGGTAGGGGCTGAGGCACATTGCTTTCCACGCGGGTATCCACTGGTTCCAGTGCCTTTTGTTGAAAAGACGATTCTTCTCCATTGTCATCATTGTTGTGAATCAGTTGATTCAATATGTGTGGGTCCATTTCTGGAACCTCTATGTGTTGCATCATTGATCTGTATGCCCATCCTTGTGCCAGAGCCACACAATATGTTGATTACTGTAGCTTTATAGGAAGTCTAAGAACCAAGTACTGTAAGTTCTTTCTGTACTTCTTTTTCCAGATTGTTTTGGCGACTCAAGTCCTTTGTGTTTCCATATGACTTTTAGTATCAACTTGTTGATATCCACACGAAAGCCTTCGGGGATTCTGATTGGGATTCCATTTAATCTATAAACCAATTTATGGAAGATTGACATTCTGACAATATCAAATATGCTGATTCATAAACAGGTCATATCTATCTATTTAAGGTTTAAAAATTTCCCTCAGCAAGCCGGGCGTGGTGGCACATGTTTGTAATCCCAGTACTTGGGAGCAGCCAGCCTCAGCTACTTAGCAAGGCCCTCCACAACTTAGTGAGACCCTGTTTTAAAATAAAGAATAAAAAATAGGGCTGGGGGTGTAGGGGTATAGCTCATAAATAGAATGCCCCTCGGTTCAATCCCCAGTACTGAAAAAAAAAAAATCCCTCAGCAGAGTTTTGTAGTTTTCAGTGTACAGGTCTTGAGATATATGTAATATTGAAATATTTCAATATTATACATATATATTTCAATATTATATACATATATAATATTCCTAAGTGTTTTACATATTGGAGTAACATCAATTTTATTTTCAATATTATATATATATAATATTCCTAAGTGTTTTACATATTTGAGTAACATCAATTTTATTTTAAACATTTTTAAAGAAATTGTATTGGGTCCTGAGTACAAAAGGATAAGAGGAAAGAAAGAGTAAAAGAAATTTTACTGCTTTGGGGTGGTAGATTAAAATCCAAACCTTCCTGATAAGAATCTCTGTGTTTTGGGAAGGAATTTAGGCCAGCCTGTCCCTGCTAAGCTGTAACCCCTGAGGACCTGGGCTCCAGAGTTGGGCTCAGGTCACAGCAGCCCCCTCAATGCACTGAGCTGAGTGAGCTCAGGGGAGGGAACTGAGGAGGGGGAAGTGCGCCAGGCCTTCTCTTGGGAGGGAATCACCTGAGGAAGAGAGAGTGCTTAGTGCCTTTAGGATTATGTGCTCAGGCAGAAGTTAGGCTCCAGAGGAGGTGGGCCGGGCCAGGTCAGCTCTGGGGGTGACCCTCACCCTAGTGTCAGCCTGGGCAGGCTGGTGTGAGGAGCACTGGGCTTGGAGCCATGCGGATCAGAGTTCCAATCCTCCACTTATCACTAATAAACCGGCCCAGGGCAAGTCAGTTTGCCACTCTGACCTCAGCTTTCCCATTAGTAAAATGGAATAGTCTTTGTCACAACAATAGGGTTGTTGTGAAGGTTTTATAGCGCTGGGTATGCAACTCAGTGGTAGAATGCTTGCCTAACATGTGCAAGGCCCTGGGTTCAATCCTGAAAAAAAGTGTGTGTGTGTTGCTTACGGAGTCCAAGAAGTCTAGAGTCTGTCCTAGAGCATCCCAGCTTGAGAAGTGTCTCCCTGTGGCGGCTCTGACCCTCTAGTCCCTCTACTCTGTCACCTTTGCTCTTTGCCTGCATGCGGAGGGCCACCTCTTGTACCACACTGTGTATCCTCAACCTTGATTAATCACCTTACTTTTCTTTCTGCAGTACTAGGGTTGAACCCAAAGCCTCCTGCATATTAAGCAAGTTACCTGCTACTGAGCTATACCCCCAGCCTTAAAAAAAAAAAAAAATATATATATATATATATATATATGTATGTATATATGCATACATATATATATATATTAATTTTAAGACCGAGTCTAGATAAGTTGAGGCTGGCCTCAAAATTGTGATCCTCCTGCCTCAGCCTCCAGAGTGGCTGGAATCACAGGTGTGTGCCATCTTGCCTGACTGTTACCTACTTTTTCTTGTGCTCATGTCCCCAGTTCCCTCTTCTCTCCCTTTAGGCAGAGGTCCTGGGCTTGGTTATTGACTGAGTCCCTCCCCACCCCCACAGCCCCTGGTGTTGTCTGCTGTCTGGGTGGGTGGTGCTTTCTCTCTTTCGCTGGTTCTTTCTTTTCCCTGGACCCTCCCCTGCGCCTGTCACACAGGCTACTTCACCAAGACCTGCTTCCTGCCCTGGCCTCCACCCAGATGGCAGCAAAATCGAGAGCTAGCCTCACCCCCCGCAGACTGCAGGAGTCAGCCTCAGCAATTCATGGCGGAGATGAGCTGGGGTGGGGGTGGAGCGGCCTCAGGCCCAGACCCCCTCACTGGAGAGAGACTGAAGGGGGGGAGTCCCAAAGAGCCACCAGAGACTTCAGCCAGCATGTTCTAGTCAGTCCTGGAAACTCCAAAGGGCAAGACCAGAGGGTCCCCTCAAGGCCAGACTCATTTCAGGATTTGAATCTCTGAAGAGAAAATAAAAAGTGCTAACCATATGGAACAGATGGTACTATATCTACAAAAGTGGGGAGAGACAAAGAAAGAGGAGGGGTAGAGTGAGGTGGGCTGGTGAGCACAGAGGGCTTCCTGGAGGAGGAGGAGACACACTGTCATGGGTGAGCCACACTGGGCTTCGGGTCCACCTTTCCATTTCTGAGTCCAGTGTTTAAAAAGGCAGCGAAAGCTTCCAGGGGGCTCATGGGAGCTTTGGGACCGGGAAACAGCATCCCAGGCAGGCAGAACAGCATGCAGAAAGCCACGGAGGTTGGGCCGAGAGACTGGCCTGGCCTGAGGGGAGGGAGCTGTTCCCGGGCTGCTCCTGAGGACCCGCTCCACTCCCCAGGAAGCCGCTCACAGTTCTGTTCCTCGCCCTGGACCACTCTGGCCCTCCAGGAATATTCAGGGGGGAGGCACCTTGCTCAGGCTGGGAGGTTCCTGCTCTACTGGAGCTGGGGGGAGAGTGCGGGGGTCTGTGGGTCATCCCCAGGACCTTCAGGAGGACCGGTGGCATCCTGCCAACAGCGGGACAGTCCTCACCCCTGGTGAGTACCCACAGGCATTCCCCAGGGCCTGGCTCTTTCCAGCCGAGCCTCCTGTCCCTGGGAAGCAGGTGACCAGGGCCAGGGAGAATCCAAGAGCCGGCCTAGGTAGTCAGTCAGCCAACTCGCCATGGTTAAATCATGTGGCTGAAGTCACCTGCCCCAGGAGCCAGGATGGTGTGGTTAGGGCAGAGCCAGGGCAGGGGACACTATTACCTGCCACAGAGGGACAGTCTCAGTGACAGCTTGCCTTTCCCTGCAGTGCCCACCCTGTGCCCCGGAGCTGCTGCTCCCCTGACTCAGGCTGGGCCCGTGAACCCAAGAAGCTGGGGAGCTTGTCTTTAGGGTGTTTGGCCTCCTTTTCTCTGCTTCTCATCGTACTGGGCTCCTCCCCCATCTCTGTCTGTCTGTCTGTCTGTCTGTCTGTCTGTCTGTCTCTCTCTCTCTCTCTCTCTCATCCTCCCATCTGATCATTCTAGCACAGTAGGTTCTCAGGCCCTGGCATCATCGGATCACACTCTCACGCTTTAGTATGACTAGGGAGGCCACATCTGTAACCCTATTTCTGACTTTTGGCTGAAGAGGCACTGTTTCAGACCTGGAGAAAACAGACTCTTAAACAGAGGGTCCTCCTTTCCCTTCTCAGGCTGCCCTCGAGGCTCCAGAGAATTCTGACCAGGCTTCCTTCCCTTAAAACCCACCTGTCTTGTGTTCCTATCACCTTAGACATTTGCCAAGGTAATGGCTGATTTCGTTTCCCTGAAGTGTCATGTTGAGACTGAAAGCAGAAACTGTCTGGCTTGGTAGAAGCAATCAGGAAACCTGGGCCCTGTCCCAGCCCTGCCATTAAGTCACTGTGGATGATAAATCCTACATGAATTCCCAGGGCATCAGACAGGTCAAAGCAGAGATCTGCCCACTTGGCAAACCTCTGGTCCTTTGCTCGCCCCCAGCAGCCTCTGAGATGCCTCCCGGGAGCCACCAGGGCAAAACCTCTGACCAGGTGATCCTGCAGGGGCTCCCCGGCCCTCACCGTAGTGATTCCAGTGGTACACATCTGCACCCAGCCCAGGACCTGGGAGAGATGCTTATAACCCCAGACTTAGAGAGGTGAGGGATCCCTCTGCCCATGACTGACTTTGGGGACCCTCCCTGCTCACTGTGCCACCTGACCTATGCATGCAAGGGACAAAAGCTTCCTCTCCAAGCTTCAGTCTGAGCCTGAGCAGAGAGGGAGAGGAGCCGGAGGGAGGGAGGAGGGGGAAGCAGTTCCTCCAGAAGTTGAAGCAGCCACACTCAGAATCCAGAGATGGTTGGGATGCAAGGTGGCGACCCACTCAGCTGGGAGCGGTGTCCCCGGTGCCATCTTCAGCAGGTGGCCAGGTGGGTGAGGCAGAAAGTGGAACTGTCCCTGGAGAGACAAAGCCCCCAGCTGGGCAAGCCTCTCTGGGAGCAGGGACCAGCGAGGGATGAGGCTCTGGGGTGGGCTCTGGGGGGAGGTGGTGGCCAGATTCAGTCCCTGGAGTGGGGGCCTGGGACCTCTAGGCTAAGAGCTGGGGAGAGAAGAAAGGGAAGAAGGAGGAGCAGATCCCCATGGAAAGGATGCACCGTCCTGTGTTGCAGATGCACCTGGCGGGAGGCTGATGCTCAATGAATAAAGGTACAAATGAATGGGCAAAGGCAGGGAACAGCCAGGCAGCCCGTGAAGACATCCTTGTGGGGGAGGTCCAGGGAGACACGGAATCCTGGAGAGGAGACAGGGCCCAAAGGAAGGGATGTGCCGCAGCAGGGTGCACTCGGGGCCCTGTGTTTGACAGAGAAGGGGGGAGAAGGACCGACCAGTGCCATTGTGCCTCTTCTGGCTGCTGTCACTGACCCGCCCCTGCTGGGGGGCTGGGGTGCCAGGGTGTGAGTGTGGGGGTACAGTGAGGCCAAGGGAGGTAGGCCGCGATGCTCAAGATGGAAGTACAAAAGGAGCACTGACCATGCAACCGGCCCTGCAGCGGAAGCCTGTTATCGGGAGCATCTAATGGGGTTTTGCAGGGCTGTGGCCAAGGCCCCAGGCAGCATGAGGCTTTCCCACTTCCCAGGCAGCAGCTGCTGGCAGTTGGCATGGGCCCTGGTGACAGGCCCAGCTCTTGGCTCCTGTGGCCAGAGGTCCAGACATGCTGGCAAAACCTGGTGCCCTGGAAACCGCCGGCCTTGTCCGGCCACATCCTGGGGACAGCCTCTGGAGCAGAAACAAGAGAGAAGGCAGATCTGAAAGAACAGCCTGGGGCACCCCCAGGTGATGAGGAAAGCTGTGCACCTGCTCAGTACTCCTCAGACAGCCCTGGGTGCTCCCCAAGAGCTCCTCCCGCCTCCTCACCTCCTCCCACCAGGCCTCCCACTGCGGGCAGGATGGAACTGGCCATGGTCAGATTGGCAGATTGGCACCCAGGTGGTGCCGGGGGTTCAGTGACGGCTTGTTCCTCAGGTAGCCAGGCTGGTTCAAAGCTTTCTTCTTTCTCTTGCTTCCTTGGGGCCTTGGGAGAGTTTGGGGGACTCCTGAATCCGAATCCCCTTCGGACTGTGAGCTTCTTGATGGCAGGGCTGTGTCCTTGAGCCAGCATGGTACCTGGCACACAGTAGGTGTTTAATAGCAGCACATACTTATCTGGAGCTTACCAGGTGCCCAGCACTGTTCTAAGAGCTTTACAAGTATTAGTTCACTTACTCCTCCTCACAACCCGGGAGATAGGTACTGTTATTACCTGCACAGCCGGGCGTGCTTGTAATCCCAGCATTCGGGAGGCTGAGACCGGAGGATCTGGGTTCGCGGCCAGCCTCAGCTACCTAGTGAGGCACTCTGCAACTTAGTGAGACTCGGTTTCAAAGTAAAGAATAAAAAATAGGGCTGGGGGTCTAGCTCGGAGGTAGAATGCCCCTGAGTTCAATCCCCAGTACCGCAAAAAAAAAAAAAAAATCAGAATTACCTGCAGTTGACAAATGAGGTGACAAGAGGTGAAGTGCCTTGCTGAAGGTAGCCCAGCCGGTGACAGGCCACCCGGGAAGTCTAGCTCATGTCACACTCACTCTCGTGAGCCAGTTTGGTGGATGGAATGAGCTCAGGGCTGATGTCCCTAGGTCTCCTCGGATAAGAGGAAGACCCGCGACCAGACTGCCCAGGCCAGAACAGCCCCGGGGACCTGAGGCCCTGCGGTCCCCGGCCCCAGCAGCCAGTGGTGATTGTTGAGGGCGAGCTCCATTCCTTGTCCGGGGTTGGGTGGCCCCCTGGGTCCTGCTGACAGCAGACAGGGTCGTCTCCTAGGAGGCTCTCCCCAGGGCGTGGGAGTCTTCTGTGGCTTCCTCCAAGGCCATCCTGATGGGCAGCTTGAGCCAGAACTGTGGGTGGGTGAGCGTGAAAGGAGGAGGGGCAGGAAGGGCCAGGAGTGGACCAAGGAGACCCTGGCCGGCGGAAATGAGACCTGGCACCTTCGGCTGTCCTCAGTACAGGGGCAGAAATGGTCGGGATGCCCTGGGGTCAAAGTTAAAGGGGAACTCTGTGTGTGGGTGCATGTGTGTGGGAGGTACTGTGATCTTATGACCAACCTGACCACTAGGGACCAAGGAGCAAAGCTGCAGAGACCAGGGGCTACAGCCTGGGGGTAACTTTGGGAAGAGGAAGCTGGTCACATGGGGTTCTTGACGACCCCTCCTCCTCCTCTTCCTCCTCTTCCTCCTCCTCCTCCTCCATCTCCTCCTCCTCTTCCTTTTCTTCCTCCTCCTGCTTTCTTCTCCTTCTCCTTTTCCTTCTCCTTCTCCTTCTCCTTCTCCTTCTCCTTCTCCTTTTCCTTCTTCTTCCTCTTCTTCATATTAGGGATTGAACCCAGGGACATTCTACCTCCAAGCTCTGCCCCCTAGACCTTTTTATTTTTGAAACAAGCTTTCACTAAGTTGCTAAGGGTCTTACTAAAATGGCTGAGGCTGGCCTTGAACCTGGGATCCTCCCATCTCGGCCTCCCAGGTACTGTGATTATAGGTGTGTGCCCCTCACCCCTCTGGGTTGTTGCTTTCCTAATGGGAAAAGAAAGGCTGGGCCTGGGGGAGGCTGAGGACAGGAATGGGGCAGACCAGCTGGGCCTGAGCAGGTGCCACCTGATGGTGGTCCCAGGTGACGCAGGAGCACCAGCTCAGGCAGGAGCCCTAAGGAGCGGCAGTCTCCCTGCCTATAAACAAGCTGCAGAATATGCCTCTTGAGCTCTTGAGTTCAGAATGCCAGAGCCTTGTGTGGCTGGTAGCAATGGAATGACCACAGGGCAGTGTCTCCCTTAAAACCCTCATTTTTTTCTGGATTCATAAGCTCACCTGAATTTTTCCACGGGGCCATCTTACTCCCATAGGGCTCAGCTAACATGTGGGCCTCAAGGGGAAGAGTCCTCAGGCGTGGGGTGCCAGAGATAGATTTCTTTCGGGGGAGGGAATACAGCTGCTGACCACTGGATGGGTTGAAACCTGCCATGCCCAGAATTTTTCTGGGGCCCAGGAAGATCCCTTTCCTAACAGTCACCATAGGGACCATAGAATAGGCATGCAGAAGAGAAGTCCCCAGCACTGTTTAAATTGGACACCATGGTACTATTTTTTCAAAGGAAGTATAATCCTAAATTAAAGAAAACAAATAAAACTGAAACTGGGTGCCAAAAGAACCCCTAAGCTGTCTCCCCAGGCCCCATGGGGACCCCCAAGAGAGTGCCAGTGAACATCCGCCTCTGGAGCAGCCCTGGGTAGACCAGGCCCAGAGTGGCCTGAGGCCTCTGTATGGTTGGCTGCCTTTCCTGACCATTAATCACTACTAAGTGTCATTACCACTAATAAAATTAACCGACTTTATACTGGACTCCTTGAGCCATCAATCTCAGGGTCTATTACATAAAATAACAATAATAATAATAATAAAACAGGTGCCTGTTGATGAATGGAAGGGTGTTTAAGGAGGCTGGCTCACATGTACAGCTTAGGGAATTCTGGTACTCTAGAGTGGGCAAAGTTTATAATCAGGAACAATGACCTTAGTGAGACAAGCCAACGCCCAGCCTTTACTCTACAGTATACGGGTGTTTTAGGCAAGGACACAGCTGGGCCTCAGGAAGACGCTGGGACCAGGGCCCAAAATGTTCCTCAAATTCTCCCTCCCATTCTCACCTCTGGTTCTTGGCTCCTTCTTTTTTTCCCTCTTTGGATCAGCTTCCTTTGTTTCTGGTCTGTGTCTCAGGCCCAGTCACCCAAAGAGAGAAAAGGAGAGAAAGCAACTGCATGCTTTCTTTTTTTTTTTTTTTTTTTGCGGTACTGGGGATTGAACCCAGGGGCATTCTACCTCTGAGCTACACCCCCAGCCCTATTTTTTATTCTTTGTTTTGAAACCGGGTCTCACTAAGTTGTGGAGTGCCTCACTAGGTAGCTGAAGCTAGCTGCGAACCTGGATCCTCCGGTCTCAGCCTCCCAAATGCTGGGATTACAAGCGTGCACCACCACGCCCGCCCAGCTAACTGCTTGCTTTCTTAATTCAAATTCCAAATTCCCAGAGAAAGGACTGATTGGCCCAGCTTGGGTCATGTGATCATCAATGAGTCAATCAACAGATCTGAGCAGCAAGGTCATGTGATATAAAATGGTTGACAAGGACCACATGTTAGCCCTATAGAGAGAGATAGAAGGAATGGGTGGGCGGCTAACCTAATTAGGTGTGCACAATGGTAAGTTAAAGGACTTTAGGCCTGTGATCTCAAGGACTTGAGAAAATTCCAGTTCAAGGCCATATGGGCAAACCCTGTCTTTTTATGATGATGATGATGATGATGATGATGATGATGATGATGATGATGATGATGATGATGAATTGAAACTAGGGGCATTTCACCTCTGAGCTCCCTCCCAGTCCTTTTTATTTTTAAATTTATATTTATTTATTGTGGTATTCGGGATTAAACCCAGAGGCATGCTATCTCCAAGCTACACCTCCAACCCTATTTTATTTTTTATTTTGAAACAGAGTCTCACTAAGTTACTGAGGGCCTCACTATGTTGCTGAGGCTGGCCTCGAATCTGTAGTCCTCTTGTCTCAGCCTCCAAAGTTCTAGGATTACAGATGTTTACTACCACTCCCAGCCAAACCCTGTCTAAAAATAAAAAATAAAAAGAGCTGGGGATATAACTTAGTGGTAGAGCATCCCAGGGTTTGACCCCCAGTACCACACACACACACACACACACACACACACACACACACACAAAGAAGACTCAGTAGGTACTCAAAAAGTGATAGGTATACTAATATATATAGCTTAACACATTCAATGTAATAAATATATAATGTATTATATATTGTATAATGTGCCATATAACATAACTATAATGATACAACAGTAATAGCTATTCTTTTTTTTTTTTTTTGGTACTAGGGTTTGAACCCAGGGACATGCTACACCCCCAGACCTTTTTTAAAAATTCGAAACAGAGCCTTACTAACTTGCTGAGGGTCTCACTAAATTGCTGAGGCTGACCTTGAATCTGAAATCTTCCTGTCTCAGCCTCTCAACTACTGTTAGCTATTATTCTTAAAATGGCATTTGAGACAGGCCTTGAAGGATGCGCAGCCCCATTGACCAAAATTCCCCTCACTCCCTGCTTGTTCTCTGGTCTGTCAATCAGCTTCTACCAAGGGAGGTCCCGCCTTCTGAAACACAGGAATCGTGTGAGCAGAACACTACACTGGGGGGGATGCAGGGCTGCTGCCACCTTTGTTCCCTGTAGCCGCCAGCTGCCCACCATGCTGGAGACCCATCAAGGGCCTCCTCAGCTAGAGCTGACCTCGGGCTCTGCTGCAGACCCGCCAAGGGTCAAGCTCTGAGGGTTTCCTACCAGGCTGCAGGGAGGGGTTTGGGTGTATGCCTGGTGGACTGGAAATTTACCCATTTGCCCCCAGGTTAATGATTAACGGGCCCCTGCCCTCACCCTGTCTGGGAGGGGAGCCTAGGGCCAGGCTGGGCCGGGAGGAGCCTGATAGCATCTGTCTCTGCTCAGAGGTTTCGGAGATACGCTCCACACTGGGTTGGCTTTGCCTGATGGATTTGGGATGTACGGGGGCACCTGGGGCCTAGCCAGGACCCACACCCTCTAGTCAAGCTTCCTACGGCCCAGGCTGACAGACAGAGTGTGGCATCCAGCCAAATGTCCTGGCTGAGGCAGGTGACTCCAAACAGTAACGCTGTGCCCTTGGCTCAGTGGGACGAGGGCCTCTCTGACCACGCAGGGCTGGGCCATGCACAGCCTTACCTTAGGCCGTGGCACACAAGCGAAGGTGACAAATGCCACGTGCAGGCAGGAGCTTTGGGAGCCAATGTCTAGTTCTGCCTTTGCTTTTTAACCCTGGCTGCGAGGCTGGCACGCTCCAGAAGGGGGTTGCTTCCTCCAGCCTGGGTCCTGGGATGATGCATATTCCACTCACATGGGGGGTGGGGGGCCACCAGGGCAGGGGACAGCAAACACCTTGACCTCAAAGCACCATGTCACACAGAGCTTCGGGGAGACGGAAAGTCAACCCCTAATTCTAGATCCCACCTTGCTGCTGAGCGGTTGCACCACTTGAGCCAGGCACCGCCTCCTCCTAAAACCTGGGTTTCCTTGTCTGGACAAAGGGAGTTAGAGAGGAAGGTGACTTGCAAGAGGAGAGAAGTTTAGGAATCCAGCCAGCTGGGAGGCAGGCTGTGTGTCACAGGTGCTGTGGTTCCCGCTTTGCACGGAGTCCTCTTGGTAACCTGGGGAAGTAGGGAGGATCCCTCTGCAGAGGAAAAAAATGAGGCTTCAAGGTTGCACAGCTGGGAACTGGCAGCATCAGGTAGAATTTGGCAGCCTGACTCCAGAATCCATGGGCTTTGGATATAGAGCAAGAAGTCTGGGATTCACCTCTATCCAACCATCTGTTAGCCTCTCCTTCCTCCCTCCCTTCTTTCTTTCTTTCTTTCATTCCTTTCTTCAAGTACTTATTTGTAGCAGGCACCAAGTGACCAGATGGTTGAAAATGTATCTGGGATTAAGGAAACAAGCCAGGCTGGCCTGGATAACTCCGGCAGTGATACAGTGCAAGGGGTCGGGGGATACAGGGTACTTGGCTGGGTGTTTGCTCCATGTCTGCATCCCCTGTGCCTACCCCTTGTTAGGAATTCTCCCCTCTAGGCAGCAACCAATGCTATGTGCAATATTTCCCTGACTTATCCATCATATCAGCTGCCCAGGGAATAGGGAAAACCAACAGATTCCCAGGCCGCCTCCAGACCAGGAAAATCACAATTGTCAACTGAGGGTCCTGAATATCTGTATTTTTTTTTTCTGGGTACTGAGAATTGAACCCAGGAGCATTCTACCTCCAAGCTACACCTCCAGCCCTTTTTATTTTGAAACAGGGTCTCCCTAAGTTGCTGAGGGTCTTGCTAAATTGCTCAGGCTGGCCTCAAACTTGCTATCCTCCTGTCTCAGCCTCCCAAGTACTAGGATTACAGGAGTTGCCACCATGCCTGAGAATGTATATTTTAATAAGCACTCCAGATAACTTTTCTAATTGCTAAGTTTGGGAAATAGGGTAGGTGGGTAAGAAGAGCAGAAACTGGAATCTGGAAACCCTGGGTTTGAGGCTCTGCACCAATCCTGCTTGCAAACGCCTCGGTCTCCTACTCTGTAAATAGGGACGTAACCCCCATGAGGCTGGCCTGCTGCACAAAAGGGGGATAAGCGAAGCCCCCAAGAAGGAGCTTCCCAAGAAGGCCCCGGGTCCTCCCCTGCCCCATGTCCGCAGCATCGGCATCCTTGGCTCACCGGCCTCCTTCTCTCACCCTCTCCAGCCTGACGGGGCGGGAGGTGCTGACGCCCTTCCCAGGCCTGGGCACTGCGGCAGCCCCGGTGCAGGGCGGCGCCCACCTGAAGCAGTGTGACCTGCTGAAGCTGTCCCGCCGTCAGAAGCAGCTCTGCCGGCGGGAGCCCGGCCTGGCTGAGACCCTGCGGGATGCTGCGCACCTCGGCCTGCTCGAGTGCCAGTTCCAGTTCCGGCAGGAGCGCTGGAACTGCAGCCTGGAGGGGAGGACCGGCCTGCTCAAGAGAGGTGGGCAGGGAGGACCAGGAGGGTGGGGGAGGGCGGGGAGGTGCCCAGGCCACACTGCCCTCGCTGCCCTGGCACTGCCCCAAGTGTGGACGCTCTGGGGGGCTCGTGAGGGTCTGCTGAAGGCCAGTTGTGGCCCAGCCTCAGGTTTGGGGGAAGAGAAAAACAAGGAAGACACAAGAGAGGAGCAGAACGAGCCCATGGCTGGAGGACCCCCTAGATGAGCCGGTGGCCCCAGCCTCCTCCGGGTGTCTCCTCTCCACACCCGTGAGACAAGGTGCAGACACTCCGAGTATGGCGGCGTTCATAGCTGGAGGAGTCACTTGCTCCTTGTTCCTCTGTCCCTTTGTGTATCGAATCCATTGTCACATCCCCTTTCCCCGCCTCCCTCCCTTCTTCCCGCATCCCTCCAGCCTCTACCCGCTCATCTGTCCGCTCAGCGAGCCAGGCGCTGTGCTAGATGCCCGAGGGACAGAGCTCAACCTGAACCGTTTGTCCTCGGAAAGCATGCCGTCTTAGAAGGGAGGAAAAAGGGTCATCAAGTGACTCTGTCACCAAGTGGAAAGGGCTACGATGGAGACTTTTACAAAAATGCAGCGATGGTGACAGGGACAGCCAGCTCACTTCTAGGCCAGTTGCTTTCCACAGCGGGGTGGGGGGTCTGGAGCAGAGTTGATGGCTTACTTCCCAGGGGTACAAAGGAGAGCATGTAGGGCACAGAGAGCCCCTGGAAGGCCAGGTTCAGGGCACCCCAACAGCACAAGCATAGTGATGGTCCCAGAAGTGGGTGGGATGCTCTGTCTGGGGCAAGTCAGGCAGGGGACCCAAGGTCACTCTGTCATTGGGTCCACTCCACAGTGGGTGGTAGAGGATGACCTGTGAGGCCATCAGAAGGCACAGGAGGCCTGGAGGGCATGTCTCGGGTCAGGGGGCCTCAGAAATGGGCTGGTCCAACTTGTCACACACACGCTTGGAGTCAAGATGGCTTCTCTCTACATCTCAGTGTCCCCTGCCCTGCTGCCTCTGGGAATCCTTCTGGGCACACACTCCATCGTGAATCTGCAAGCTCCATTTAAACAGCAACTTGCAGCCTGAGTCCAGGGCAGGGGACAGGGAGGTTCACCCAAAGCAGTGTACGGGGGCTCACGCTCCCCTCGTCCCCTAGTCCTGCTCAGCACAGCGTCCCCACCACCACCTCCTGCCCTTGGAGGGCAGCAGACAGCCTCTGAGCTTCTTCTCTTCCTCCCTGGTGATGCCCCTCCCGGGTGCCGGGCGCAGGTTTCAAGGAGACGGCCTTCCTGTATGCGGTGTCCGCGGCCTCCCTCACCCACGCGCTGGCCCGGGCCTGCAGTGCCGGGCGCATGGAGCGCTGCACGTGCGATGACTCCCCGGGCCTCGAGAGCCGGCAGGCCTGGCAGTGGGGCGTGTGCGGCGACAACCTCAAGTACAGCACCAAGTTCCTGAGCAACTTCCTGGGGCCCAAGAGAGGCAGCAAGGACCTGCGGGCACGAGCTGACGCCCACAACACCCACGTGGGCATCAAGGTGAGCATGTTCCTCGGCTGCCCAAGTGCCTCCCACAGGCAGGGCGCAGAGCCGGGAGGCCAGCACTCCACCCGACCCACGATGTCCAAGCCTCTACTTTAGACCATCGTTGGGCACCAGAAGCACAGCAGAAGTGGGGAAGGGCCTGGGGCAGCAGTGGCCCTGGTGAAGCAGGAGCATGTGTGGAGAAGCGTCTCCATTCCAAGGACAAAGCCAACGTCACCTCCCAACTTCAATCTAGTGCCACCCCCACCCCTCCTCCATTGTATGGGTGGGAAGATACAGGAGGCCCAGAGAGGGAAGGGACTTAGCTGAGGTCACCATAATGGGAGAACGAAGGGTGATAAGTATCCAGGTCTATGGGCGTGAGAAGGCTGGGAGAGTGCTTCTGCTCTTTTTTATTTTTTATTTTTGCAGTACTAGAGGGATGAACCCAGGGATGTTCTATCTCTGAGCTACACCCTCAGCCCTTTTTATTTTTTATTTTGAAACAAGGTCTTGCCAGGTTGCAGAAGGTCTCACAAAGTTGTTGATGCTGGCCTGAAACCTGTAATCTTCCTGTTTCAGCATACCAAGTACTGAGATTACAGGCGTGCACCAAGTACTGGAATTACAGGCATGCACCACACCAACTTAGCTTGTATCTTCTTTGTCCCCTCACATGAACCTTCCTGTCCCCTTCCCATCCTCCTGACACTCCTCTGCCGGGGTTAGCACTCTGGGTCGGGCTTGAGCTGCTAGGCCCAGGTCTCTAACCGGGTGGGCCTCCATTCTACCTCTCTTTGCAGGCCGTGAAGAGTGGCCTCAGGACCACCTGTAAGTGCCATGGCGTGTCAGGCTCCTGTGCCGTGCGCACCTGCTGGAAGCAGCTCTCCCTGTTCCGCGAGACAGGCCAGGTGCTGAAGCTGCGCTATGACTCGGCTGTCAAGGTGTCCAGTGCCACCAATGAGGCCTTGGGCCGCCTGGAACTGTGGGCACCTGCCAAGCCGGGCAGCTCCACCAAGGGCCTGGCGCCCCGGCCCGGGGACCTGGTCTACATGGAGGACTCCCCCAGCTTCTGCCGGCCCAGCAAGTACTCGCCGGGCACAGCGGGCAGGGTGTGCTCCCGGGAGGCCAGCTGCAGCAGCCTGTGCTGCGGGCGGGGCTATGACACCCAGAGCCGCCTGGTGGCCTTCTCTTGCCACTGCCAGGTGCAGTGGTGCTGCTATGTGGAGTGCCAGCAGTGTGTGCAGCAGGAGCTTGTGTACACCTGTAAGCGCTAGGCCTCTGCCGAGACCTCCCGCGGCCCCTCTGAGCAGGTACATGCAGTGTGCACACGCACACACTGAAGCTTGTGCCAGCATACACGAGCGTGCCGCTCACCACGCCCCTCCACAGCCCGTGGCCAGCCTTTGGCCTCCCTCAGCACCCAGCAAAGAGAGGCAAAAGTCTCTGAACCCAAGGGCCCCCAAACTTGTTGAGGACTTGGAGCAGGAGGGCAGACTGGGAAGGGACGTGGAGGCAAATAAAGGGGATCAGGAAGAGGGCAGGGGGGCGGCTATGCAGGGCAGAGAGGGGTTATCCTGCCACCTGCTTTCCCAGGATGCACCGCTGGGAAAAAGAAGGCTGGGGAGGCAGTGCCGGCTGGGAGCATAGGCAGGCAGGTGTCCGTCTGGGGCGGGCCAGTCCAGTCCTCTGGGCCTGCTCAGATTGCAGTGAGCTTGGGGTGCCTGGTGCTGCACTACACAGGTGACTGTGCTGTGCCAGAGGCAGTGGTAGGAGCTATTTGTTCGTAGCAAGGAGAGCTTTCTGGGCTCACGTGGACGCCAGATATGCGTCCCAGAGCCCTGTGTCCTTGATTTGATTTTTCAAACAGGCCGGCACTGAGCCTCATCCTTGTGTCAGGAGCCGAGTTACCCACAGCCATGCAGCCTTGCTCCAGGAGACCATCAAGGCAGACAAGACAGGTGGGAGAGTCAGTCCCCAAGGTGGGGCAGGGAGCTTGAGCAGGGAGACGCTGGCCCTCCCCGTTTTCCCTGGTGGACAAAGAAACCTTCAGTGGCAGCCCAGAGAACAGGGGTGGCCTCCTAGTGTCCGGCAGGGGTGTGTGGCAAGCTCAGTGTCCCAGCCTGTTCTGCATGTGCTCTGGTGGACTCCCTGCACTGGGGTCCCCCTGGATGTGAGCCCAGACACTTGCGGGGTTTGTGATACAGAGGAACCGTTCGCCCATGAGTCCTGATTCCGACTCTATTTCTCCTCTCATGACTGCTTGTCTAATTCAGGCTTTTGCCCTGGTTGAGTTTGCCAAACCCAGCTCCTTCATTTACTGATGGCCCCTGACTTTGCCCTCACTGGGGCTCCTGCTTGAGGGAGAAGAATAACTTTGCTAACATCTTTGCATCTTGTGAACATTGCCGGGGCCACCTACCAAGGCCCGGTGTGGAAGGAGAGAAGCTGGCGCAGGCGCACAGGCACGCACAGGCGCCTACATCGCTGCGACCCGGCAGAGGGTTCCCACAGAGCAGCACACGTCTCTCTGGCACAGGACAAAGACCTCGTAGGGGTCACTTTGCTGGAGGCTGTGTGCTTCCCCAGAGCAGGGCCCGAGGCCAGCCGGGAGGAAGTGACCTCCTTTGGGAAGCCTTTGGCCGCTCGGCCGCGCCCCTCCTGTAAGCTTCCTTTCTCCCTGAACCCCGGGTTGCTGACCTGCTGCTGAAACAGGAAATTTCAGAAGCAGCCAAGTGCTCGGAATCCTCATCGATGCCGGTTCCAGGAAGAAGGCCCTGTGGCTGGGCCCGCCAGCCTGGGGACACCTCCGTGGGCCTAGAGGAGCCACCCTGTATTGAGCGGCT
Organism: Graphiurus murinus; assembly: GCA_004027655.1. Lineage (NCBI taxonomy): Eukaryota > Metazoa > Chordata > Mammalia > Rodentia > Gliridae > Graphiurus > Graphiurus murinus. The sequence goes on along the minus strand of PVLC010004545.1, from coordinate 57,191 downwards.
CAGGGCAGCCCCGGAATTCTGGCAGGACCTCTGAAGGCAGAGGCTCTGATGAGAAGCCAAAGTGACCTGAGGCCCCGAGGACTTTGCTGACCCAAGCAGCCGGCTCACATCTTAGCAGGAGGAGGAAACAGGGCTGAGGACCGATTTTCTAGGGGGTTTTTCCTACTTTTCTGCTGCATGGAGACTTGCTCTCTGCCAGCCTGTTTTACTCCTCTGATCCCTAATTCTGCCTCCACCCTACTAAGCCCTGGGCATAAGGCATCAGAGGCTGCACGGACAGGAAGAGGAGTTTGGAAGCAACTTGGGGGCTTGGGCATCTTGATAAACCATCATATCATCTGTACCCCAACTCTGTGGCTGGCAGGAGAGACAGGATGAGCTGGGAGGACCGAGGATACAGTTGACTTCTGACCCTGATGCCAGGTCACTAGTCAGGGTCTAGGCTCTGAGGGCCTTGCAGTTTGTGGGGTTCTCTTTGTCCAGGTCTCCCCTCTTCTCCTTCCTTGCTCCTAGTCCTTTCTCTTCCAGTTACCCCTAAAGATCCACCTCAGCCCTGCTAGGGGTGGGCCTTGGGGACCAGAGTGGCCACGATCCCCTCATTCTCTAGCTTTAAGGGAGAAACTCACAGGGTATTTTTTTGGTCTACCTCACATATATAGTTTTTAGAGCAAAGGAGAATAATTTATATAGCTAAGATATATGGGAAAGTATTTATGTTATTTATATAGTTTCTCTATTTCATGGGCAGCACACATGGGCTTGTATATTTCCCCAGAAATGTGGCCTGGTTTGACTGGGGCCCCCACTACACTGGACTCCAGAAAGCTGGGGAGGTGGCATAAGCTCCTGTGTCCCAAGTCTGTCTTGGCACTGGGGTACACACGTCCCCTCTGGGATGAGGCCTGCTGGGCTTGATCCAGATCCTCCTCGTGAAGTCTTCGTAGATTTCCTGTCTCTCTGGGTCCCAAGCTTCCTGCTTCTGCTCTGGCAAAAGTGTTTTTCTCATAATAATAATGACAACAAGGGTGGCCACGCCTGGCATTTGTAAAGCACTTTCAATTCTCAGAAACACTTTTATCTCTTTAATCTCGCTTGATTTCTCTCTTCTCCCTGTGAGATAGTCGGGGCCACATCACTGTGCCCATTTTCCGGAGGAGGCACATCCTTCATCTTCCAGAAGGGAATGGTTCAATGAATATTTACTGAACGTCTACCTGGACCAGGGGGAGCTGACTTACCCTGAGCTTGGGAGCCCAGGGGCTGAGGGGAGTGGCTTCTTTGCTCTCTGTGTGTGATCCTGGCTGTTTGGATCGGGGTGGCCTGTCAGCATTTTCCCCAAGTGGAGTCCCATGTCTCGGGCTAAGACTGCCTGAGACGCCTGGGGAGACAAGGACCCTGGGGTGGGGGTGGGTTATCCTGGGGGGGTCTTTCTGCTCACATTGCCCAAGAAGACTGGTCTACACCACCGGCCCCTCCCAGCTCACAGTTGTTTATTTGCTCTCATTTCTGTTTTTCTTTAAAAAAAAAATAAATTGTTCCCCACTGGATTGCTTTACTTTTTCTTGGAAAAAAAATTCAGACACACTGGCAAACGAGGCCTGTATTCCTACCTGGCTGCAGTCAGCTGGCACAGGGAGCCCGATCAGACAGGATGCACTGGGCTCCCCAACTTGAAAGGCCCCCGGACCCAGCCTTCCTCATTCACGGGTGCTCCTGCCTGGCCCCTCGTGGCAGGCAGGGTCTGTCACTGGCCCAGAGAAGCCCAGCTGCCTGAATATCCTCCATCACTGGGCAGACTGATGGACACCCAGGCCCATGTCGACTCTGGTGATTATTTCTTACCCTTAAGTTTCCTTTCCCAACAACCATGAGCTTCCGATGCTTTTCGTCCCAGCACATTTTAGAATTACAGCAGAAGCTATCATTTATTGAGTGCTTGATGCACCCATTCATTCAATTGGTGATTTAGGGAGCTCCTACTGAATGCCAGGTGCCCCCCTGGGTGCTGGGGTGCGGCAATGTGTAAGACCAAGTCCCAGCCTGGTGGGGCAGAAAGACGATGAATCAATAAAGGACATGCCAGTAATTTGTGCTGCTTTTGTCTCGGTTTATCACCCGGTGGCCTTGACCACCAGCAACGGTTAAGGAAATGGGGGTCGTGAGTTGGGAAGGCTCCTAACTGCCACCAACAGGCAGCAGGTTGGGATTCGAACCCAGATCGACTGGCCTCCAGAGCACAGGCTCTTTCCACACTGCTGTGTCTCATCAGGAGCAGGTGGGGCAGCGACAGATCACTCCATTTTATGGCCTCTGGGTAAACGGAAGCATAGAGGAAGGATATAATCCACCCCAGGTTACACCTCTAGTCAGACCAGACTGCAACTGGGTCCTCTTGGAGTTGGTGAGGATTCCTAGAGCCCTCACCCTGTTCCAGCAACGTGCGCGGGTGGGGGCAGGATAAGGCGGAGAGGGAGCCTTCAAGGACTCGTCTGATAGGAGAAACAAGAGGCACCACCATGCCATGCAACAGACTGGACCATCTGCACGTCAACCCCAGAGTCCCTCCTCCAGCCACCTGCCTTCCCAGCATGCCTCGGGAGGCGGCCGCTCCTGGAGATTCGGTGTGGGGGCCCCTTTCTGAGCAAGGGCAGCAGAAGATGCTTAGCTCCCAGCTTAGCCCTACCACCTCTTCAGCCTGTTTGCCCCCTCCCCACCATTGCCTCACCCAGGCCTTTGGAAGAGAGGCGAGCTGGAGGGCACCTACGCTTCCCCCTGCCCTCCCCTCCTTATAGGTTTCTGCACCCAGACCCCAGCTGTCTCTGGGCAGGGATAGATGGCTCCACACTCAGCAGCCGGCTCCAGTCTGTTTAGGGGTCTCTCCCACACTTTCTTACTGAGGCTCACACAGTGGCCGCCCTCTTCTTTTTACAGATGGAGGTTGAGGCACGGAATGGTTAAGTACTGTGCTGAAGGCTGAGTCGCTAGCAAGCAGGCCCAGGCCGCCGGCTTCCTATGGTCTTCCCACCCCCCCTCCCCGATTTGAGCCTTCCCTGCTTCTGCCCAGAAACCGGTTCCCAAACAGGCCCTCAGGCCTCTCCAGCTTCAGCTGCACGAAGCTGCTGCTCTTCCTAGAGGATCAGGGCTTGTTGAGACAATCACTAGGTGGGTTCCCACCCATGCTATCCCCCTTTAAAAAACATTTAGCCACACTTGCTCATTCTTTCTCTCGCTTCTCTCTCTATTTTGTTGAATCACTTGTGAAAACTTTGTAGACATCAAGACACTCCAATACTTTATCACAGATCTCCTAAGATAAAGAACATACTCAGCCAGGCATGGTAGTGCACACTTGTAATCTCAGTACTTTGGAGGCTGAGACAGGAGAATCGTAGATTCAAGGATAGCCTCAGCAACTTAGTGAGACTCTCATTAACCTAGTGAGACCCTGTTTCAAAATAAAAATAAAATAGGGCTGGGTGTGTAGCTCAGAGGTAAAATGCCCCTGGCTCAATTCCCAGTACCAAAAAAAAAAAAAGAACATTCTCACTCTCAGCTCAGTATGATGGTATATGCCTATAATCCCCATACTTGAGAGGCTTAGAGAGGAGGAGTGCAAGTTTAAGGCCAGCCTCAGCAACTTAGTGAGACCCTGTTTCAAAATAAAAAATGAAAAGAGCTGGAGGTTAAGTTCAGAGGTGGAATGTCCCTGCCCCCCCCCCAAAAAAAAACATAGCTCCAACAGAACCATAAGGCCATGCTCACATCCAAGAAATTAAACATTGACACACTGTTCTCTATGACACTGTCCATATTCAGATTCTCCAGGTGGCCCTCAAAATGTCCTTGTGCTATATTTTCCCAATCCAAGATACACTTGAGAATCAGGCATTGTGCTCAGTCCCATAATCCGGAGCAGACTCCCTGCCCGACATCTTTGCTCCCATGACACTGAGAGTTGAAAGGGTTCAGGCCAGACATCTTGTAGAACATCTCAGCTGAGATTCGTCTGATTGTTTCCTTAACGCTGGATTCAGGCTGAACATGTTGGCAAGCAGCTGCTTGGGTGCCCGTGTCCTCCCCGTGCCTGTGGTCAGGAGCTGCAGGATATTGCTTTGTCCTGTGACTGGTGACGCTGAGCTTCATCACTTGGTCACGGTGGTTTCTGCCAGGTCTCCTCAGTGCAAAGTCTCCCTTTTCCGTTTGTGACTCCTGACTCACCCACAGGTGGTGTTTTGAGACTGTGGGAATATCCTGTGGCCCAACGACATTTTCCTCGTAGGCTCAGCAGCCGCTGTGGGTGAGCCCTACCCAAATCCTTTGCAAAGTGCTCGTTTTCAAATCCCAGCATCCCTTCTATTTATGTATTTTATTACGTGTGTGTGTGTGTGTGTGTGTGTGTGTGTTAACCCAGGGGCATTCTCCCACTGAGATACACCCCCATCCCTATTTTATTTCAAAACAGTGTCTTACTAACTTGTGGAGAGCCATGCCAAGTTGCTGAGGCTGGTCTTGAACCTGTGATCCTCCCATCTCAGCTTCCCAAGTACTGGGATTACAGGCATGTGTCCCCATGCCTGGCTTCTTCTAATTGACTACTGTGTGTGTGTGTGTGTGTGTGTGTGTGTACGCGCGTGTGTTGCTGGGGATTGAACCAGGAGCATTCTACCTCTGAGCTACTATTTTATTTTGAAATAGGATCTCACTAAGTTGCTGAGGGCCTTTCTGAGTTGCTGAGCCTGGCCTTGAACCTGTGATCATCCTATCTCAGCTTCTCAAGCACTGGGATCACAGGCGTGCGGCCCCATGCTTGGCTAGCGGGCACTCTTCAATAAAGAAGTGCCTTACTGCTCTCTGCCCCCCACCCCCACCATTCCCATGGTATTCCTTTTAATCTTCACAATCACACTACAGTGTAAAAATGATCACTTCCAGCCGGGTGTGGTGGTGCATGCTTGTAATCCCAGTACTTGGGAGGCTGAGACCAGAAGATCTGGGTTTGCAGCCAGCCTTAGCTACTTAGTGAGGCCCTCCACAACTTAGTGAGACCCTGTTTCAAAATAAAGAACAAAAAAATATGGCTGGGGGTGTAGCTCAGAGGTAGAATGTCCCTGGGTTCAATTCCCAGTAAAACACACACACACACACACACACACACACACACACACACACACACACACAATCACTTCCATTTTACAGATGAGCAAACAGATCCTGGGAGCTTAAAGCATTTGCTGAGTGAGTAGCAGAGCCAGGATTCAAAGGAGCCTCTCTCAAGCCTGAGCTCCTCCCAGTCTCTTCTCCGCTGACTTCACTCTGAGCAGGGGGTGAGGAGCCATGTCCTCTCCCAGTGGGATTCCTAAAGCAGGTAGGAAAAGCATTTAGAGCAGCAGGATGGTGCAGGGGAGGAAATTTCCTCTCCTGAAACAGTGAGCCAGACTTGCTCTTGCCCACCCAGCCTCTCTTCCACCTTAGACTTGGCCCCTCTGCCCCCAAGGGTCCCCTCCCTGTGGGCCCTGCTCTGGTCCCTACCATGTTCTGGGCTCTGTGAAGCATGACTGTGGTGACCCACAGCTACTGAGATGACCCCAAGGTCAATTCCTCTGAGCTTCAGACTCCTGAAGACACAAGGAATAATCCTCCCCACACACATGCCCAGTCCCCAGGTGGGGAAATATGACCACTGGCTTGACCCTAAGCATAGGCTGTCCAGGCCCAATTCCAGGAGAAAGGCTATAAAAGACCAGAGGAGCCAGGTGTAGTGGTGTGCACCTGTAATCCTAGTACTTGGGAGGCTAAGACAGGAGGATCACGGATTCGAGGACAGCCTCGGCAACTGAGCAAGGCCCTGAGCAACTTAGCAAGATCCTGTTTCAAAATAAAAAATAAAATAGGGCTGGGGGGTGTAGCTTAGAGGTAGACTGTCCCTGGGTTCAACCTCCAGTACACACACACACACACACACACACACACACACACACACACTACCAGAGTAAAGATCTGCAACGGGGTGGGGGCAGGAAGGGGCAGGAGGGTGGAGCCCTCTGCCTTCTGCCGCCTCCCCCTTTAGTTCCCATTCTTAATTCCGCACCCTTACTCTTTCCTTCATTAACTGCTCATGCAGCCAACGCTGACCCATCACCTAAGCTGTGCTGTGTGGTGTGTGCTGGAGCGTGGGGGTACTTCAGCTATGGCTCCCCAGCTCTGGGGACACTCAGCCCTTGGGAGGGCACACAAGGAAGGAGTGTGCCCCAGAGTGCAGGATCTCAGCTCTGAGCGAAGCCACTGTGTGAGCCTGGCCACGCGGGTGCTCCTGGGCTCTGTCAGTTCCTCGAAACCCTTCATTTAATCCTTACGGCAACCCTAGGGATACATATAACTGTGATCCCCCATTTCATGGAAACTGGACTCAGAGGGTCCCCCCGCCCGGTGCCCCACAGTGAAAAGCAGGACTGGAAACTGAATAGCCCCCTTTCGGCCTCCTCCCTAGGAGCATCGGGCCCTGCTGGACTAAGGCCTAGGGACACAAGAAGGGGTCACCAGGGAGTCGTGAGGACTCAGCGTGGCTGATGGGATCTTCCTCCTCTCTCTTCCCTCGCTCTCGGCTTTCTGTCTCTCCTCCCTGCATACCTGCAGCAGAGAGCGCAGGGGCTGCCTCTTGGGTGTCTTATCCCCCACTCCCATCCCTCCCGAGTCCCCAGGGGCTGTGGGGCCCACATTCCTCCCTGGCTCTCTTGGACCCATTAGTGTGTTTACGCTGGAGTCATCTCAGGGGAGCAGAGCCGCCCCCGCCCCTGTGCCCCCTCCCCGAGATGAAGTGGAGAGGTGGAAGCTGGTCAGAGTCAGTGGCAGGCCTGACCTGGTGTCCGAATTCCTGCCCCCCTGTCTGAACAAGTCCGGGGCGGCCAAGGGCTTGGGGAGCAGCAGTAGCCCGGGGTCCCACCGCCCCTTCCCGCACAGCCCCTCCCGGCTGACAGCCTCTAATCTCAGCTGTCTGCACGCAGCCAGCCCTTCGAGCCTGGGGTCACCTGATGCCGACACATTTTAATTCACAAGCTGATTTCTGCTTGTTGGCAACATGTCATTTCTGAAATTGCTTTCTCTGCCCAGAGGCAGGAGATGTCAGAGCCGCACAGGTGTGGTAGTGGTGCCGCCCCCACCCCCACCCCCACCCCACCCCCAAGTTCAGGAAGGATTAAGGGGCGTGGGGGCACACATGAGATCCTCAAGCTGTGCTTCTCATGTTTCCTCTAGGTCGGGGGGGGGGCAGGGGGGCCAGGGATGGGGGATGCTGGGAACGGCCTCAGCTCTCCTCTGCAGCCCAAAGGCAGGGAGGCCTGCAGTTCCATCAATGAAGTTGCTGCTGCTATTGCTGCTACTGACGATAGCAACTGTAAGTTGCTTTCGAGCATGTTCTGCACAGGTGACAGGCATCCTGCAAGGATCTCTCTTGTGCATTGTCGTGTTTGAATCTCATGACAACCTTCCCGGTTAGTGTTGTCCCCACACTGTGGCTGAGAAAACTAGGGCTCAGAGAGATCACTTCCCTGAGGTTATACAGCAAGTGCATGGCAGGGCTAGGACTCGACCCAGTGGTGGCAACAGATGGACTGGACTGGGATGTGGAGCTCTGGGGAAAGATGGACCACAGAGCAGGAAGGGCTGGCCGCTTCCATATTTCTTTCATGTGTTAGTTTAAATTCTTCAATGAAATTTTCTGACTCCCACAACATCCCCACTCCTGCAATCCATCAGATAGTTATGTGCTCCCTCTTTTCTGTTTCCTTAGCAGTTTTTGAATACCTGAATTAGCAATTACATATCAGTATTGGCATCCTTTGTTTTATTGGGTGAGTGAGTGGAAAGGCAAATGCATAAATGAACTGGCAAATCTTGCTCTCCCCCCTCCCCCTCCCCCATCCCCCTTCCCCCTTTGGCAGTGGGGCAGCCCAGTTGGCTTCCTGTCATAGCTGACACCATGTCCCTCCCTGACACGCTGGCTCCTCACCGCCAGGCTCCCTGCCCTGTTCTCTCCTCCCTTTCCTTCCCTTCACTCCCTCTCACCTCCCTTTCACAGTCCCAGAACCTCTGGCTGTCTCAGCCCTGGGAACAAGGCGATGCAGAAGCCGGAACCAGAAGTTCCCACAAGCAGGAATGAGCCCACCTGGCTGGAGAACAGCCTGCACCTGGTCCAAGGAGGTCCCGCTTCTCAGTTCCACCTGCTTCCCCAGCATGCATTTCTTCCTCCCGCCTCTCCCTCCAGTGCTCCAGAGGAGCCACAGCTAGGCTCCTCTTGTCTGGCCAGGGACATGGCCAGATCGGCTGGTGTGGAGGTCAGACCAGAAAGCTGTCCTCACCTCCTGGAGGACTGGCTGTGTTGGTACAGAGTGTAAGCTTTAATCCAGAGCCTTCCGCATCTGGCCTCTCACTCTCCTGCAGGCGTGAAGGAACACTGCTGGGGAGGGGGTGAAGCTAGAGGAGGAAAGGGGGCAGCGTTGGTCGCTGTTGAAACCGGATGAGGCTTGGGAGCCACCCGGGGGCCTTCGGTGTGGTGATGATCCATTTCCTAGCACATGGATCTTCACTTTGTGGAAATTAATGAGGGGTGATATTTATGTTCCCATTTAAAAAGCCCACCTAAAAAATGAAATCAGCTGGGCGTGGCGGCACACACCTGTAATCCCAGTACTTGGGAGGCTGAGACAGGAGGACAGGTTCCAGACCAGCCTTGGCAACTTAGTGAGGCTCTCAGCCACCTAGTGAAACCCTGCTTTAAGATAAAAATAAAATAGGGTTTGGGGTGTAGCTCAGGGATAGAATACCTTGGTTCAATCCCCAGTACAATAAATAAATAAATGCATTCAAAACAAAAGAATGAAGTTAGAATCCAGTTCACAGAGGACAGGTAGTCATTAAAAGTCAGATAAACAGTCTCTAGCTGGATGTGGTGGCACATGTCTATAATCTCAGTACTTGGGAGGCTGAGACAGGAGGATCGCCAGTTCAAGGCCTGCCTCGGTAACTTAGCGAGACCCTGTTTCAAAATAAAAGAGTCTGGGGGTATAGCTCAAAGGTAGAATGTCCCTGGGTTCAATCCCAGTACCAAAAAAAAAGAAGTCCCCAGTGAACAGAGGCAAGCCACCGTCCCTTTTGGATTCTTACTCATATAAAAAGAAAATCTCTATACAGATAGCCTTCTGTATTAAGTCTCCAAGGTGGATGGAAAAACCAACAGACAGCATACACAGGACTCCTACCATGTGCCAAGCACCATTCTGGGCCCCAGCGATGAAGCAGTTAACAAGGCAGGCACGGCCACTGCTTCTGAAGGACAGAGACAGATAAATAAGTCATCACTGTTCAGTGCCATGAAACTGACAACCCTGCTCCCGGGCGGGGGGCAGAGCCCAGGGGCTGGGAAGGGGTGGAGGGCTGGGAAGGGGAGGACATTTCACTCCGTTCCCTGTTTGTGGCTTTTGAATTCTGAATGTCGTGAGTGTATTACAGATCCTAAGTAAATAAATAAATAGAATACTATAAAAATAAAGTGTGATAGCCAGGCGTGGTGGTGCACGCTTGTAATCCCAGCATTTGGGAGGCTGAGACAGAAGGATCCGGGTTCGAGGCCAGCCTCAGCTACCTAGTGAGGCACTCCACAACTTAGTGAGACTCGGTTTCAAAATAAAGAATAAAAAATAAGCCGGGCGTGGTGGCACACGCTTGTAATCCCAGCATTCGGGAGGCTGAGACCGGAGGATCCGGGTTTGCGGCCAGCTTCAGCTATCTAGTGAGGCATTCCTCAACTTAGTGAGACCCGGTTTCAAAATAAAGAATAAAAAATAGGGCTGGGGGTATAGCTCGGAGGTAGAATGCCCCTGAGTTCAATCCCCAGTACCGCAAAATAAATAAGTAAATAAAGTGTGAAGAGTTTTGCATGGGGAGAAGTAGAGGGTGTTTATGGGAACACTGTCACGGAGAGGGTACACACCTAGCTTAGGATAGGTCAGAGAAGGCAGCCCAGAGAAATGAGAGCCCAGCCACCACCTGAAGTTTGCGGAGGCGCTGACCAGATGAGGATCTGAAGAGGGTGATGCCCGTGTCAGTAGAAGACTATGGCATGGGGTGATAAAAAACAACTTTACAGTGTCACAGAGAGGATTAGAGGGTGTCCCTAGAAAGTACCTGGCATGAGCACGTGATGCACACCTGTAATCCCAGTACTTCAGAAGCTGAGACAGCATGATTGCAGGTTCAAGGCTAGACTCAGCAACTTAGTGACACCCTCAGCAACTTAGCAAGACCCTGTTTCAAAACAAAACAAAAAAATAGCTGGAGACGTACCTTGGAAGAATGCCCCTGGGTTCAATCCTTAGTATATATTTTTTAAAATGCAAATGCCTGGTGTGGTGGTGCACACTTGCAATCCCAGTACTTGGGAGGCTGAGACAGGAGGATCACAGGTCCAAGGCTAGCCTCAGAGTCTACTTAGTGAGACTCTGTTTCAAAATAAAGAATAAAAAATAGGGCTGGGGGTGTAACTCAGAGGTAGAATGCCCCTGGGTTCAATCCCCAGTGCCACACACACACAAATAAAGCACAAGTATTGTGGCCATTGTTATTATTATTCCCCAGTTATGGCTGCTGTCATTGGCAGGGGCTAGGGAGAGGGGATCCTAATGCTGTGGCTGACCCAACTGCTATATTCCTGGGCCTCTGGTAATCCCTTGGTGACAGGAACTTCCAACATCATTGCAGCATTTAACAGTTTCCAGCAACCCAGGCCTGGGTGCAGGAAGGCAGAGAAAAGGTCAAAGCTTGGGGTGCCCCATTTGGGGGAGGGGAATGGCTTTTCTAAAAGCAGTGCCCTGTCAAACATGAGACCAAAGCCACCCCTGATGGCCTGGTGGGTCATCTTCTGTCATAGATCAAGAACGCTCCCCATGCCAAGAAGAGACAGGACCCCTCCCTGCTGCAGGAGTGCGGCAGTCATAGTCACACCTCAAACCCTGCAGCTTCTGAGCACCAGCAGAGAGCTGGTGCTGTGCAGAAGGCTTTACATGGATTAACTCCTTATCCTCACAAGCACCCTACCGAGGGAGGTACTCTAATCACTACCTCCTCTTACCAATGAGGAAACGGAGGCAGGCAAAGCTTTAGTGGCCTTCACAAGGTGTCACTGTCAGGCCTTGGCCCCAGGTGTCCTCTCAACCACTTCCTGGTCTCAAAGCAGAACTCTGTGTGAAACTGTCTCTGCTTGCCTGGTAGGCATGCCACTGCAGTGGGAAGAGAACCATTTCCTCTGCTCTAGATCCTACTAAGTGCAACTAGAATTTATCTGTGCCCTAGACCTAGTCTAGAATTGAGCCTACTAAGCGCAACTTGAATTTATTTGTGCCCCTAAGTTTTGAAAATCTGATTTTCAGGTAGACCAGATGGTCAGAAGTCAGCTCCATCTGGAGGCAGGACAGTTTGGAGTGTGCTGCTCCTTTAAGGGGTTCCCTTTGGATCAGGACCTCTGAGCTGTGACCACCTTAGTCCAGCAGAAAGAGCTGGTGACCATGTCCCCTCTCACCCTTCTTAGAAGGAAGTGGAAGTCCTGTCTTAGCCACAGTTCCATCATGGCCTTGGTGGCCACCAGTCAGCTGTCAGTGGTCACAGGCTCCAGACCCTGTCGGCTAAGTGGAATTCTGACCCCGAAAGACTGAATGAGACAGAGGTCTGACCTCTGACTCCTAAAAGGCTAATTGAGACCTCTGACCTTCATGCTCTGGGTCCCACTCCTGCCTGGCATTCACTGGCCCCCAGCAGCCGTACCTGCGCTGTGGTTATTGTCTTCCTTTCCAGACCCTGGGGCGAGGCTCCATACAACCTTCCCTCCCCTCCCTGCCACCCTCAAACCCTTGCTTTATCCTGAAAGTGTTAGTTGCAGTTCATCAACTCCTACAAGGGACTTTTGCCTTTTGCTCTCTAGAGAGCTGAAGAAAGCTTCCAGGACCAGCCAGCCTCGAGCCTTGCAGTCTGGCTGGGCATTCCACACTGATGGGCTTTTCTGCACCTCCGTTTCTACACCACCTGTAATAGAGGTGGTAATACTAACAGTTACATTGAGAGGATTACAGTCACCAATACAAGTGCTTCAGCAGTGCCGGGCGTCTAATCCACTCTGAACGAGGCTTAGCTGCCATCACTATTACCATCATGGCTACGATCATCAAACTCGGCCTCTTACCTCCTAGCAGGCCCTCTCCTCCACCGCCTCAACCCTGACCGCATCTCCAGCCTCGAGGTCCTGCCCTACTCTCGGGTCTGCTCTGTGTCTCTTTGTACCCCGGTCCCTCCTCCTCTTTCCCCTTCCCTCCCTGCTATCCCTGCTGCTCCTGCGGCCTTTTGCTGGCTAATAATGCCGTTGTCAGTTCAGATTAGAGCCCATTACGTTCCTTCATCTCAGCTTAACATTTTTGTGGTTTCCCATATCTGCCTAAAGTGCTTCACGGGGGGCAAGGGCTGCCCAGCTGGAGGGTGCAGCAGAGGAAGAATGTGGGCCTGTCCTGGGTTTCCCCAGATTCCTGCCGATGAGAGAAGGGGCTGTACTGGGGGACAAAGAGGGACAGCTCCTCCATTGCTGCCAGCAGGAGCTGAGCCTGGGGCCAGGGAACAGGAGCCCTCAGAATCTCAGCATCAGCACCATGGAGGACACTCACAGCCCACTGTCCCAGGACAGACAGCGCCCCACTAGCTGGCTCAATCTGAAAGCATCCCAGGATTGTGGCATTCTGCAACTGGGAGGCTCCCTGCAAAACAACTGGGCCAGCCCTGGAGCTGGGTCTGTGTTCTGCAGCCACAGGAGTGACTTCTCTTTTGGATGGTGTCGTCCACATGACTTTGCTCAGACCCTGCCACAAGCCTGCCTTCCTTAGACCCAAGCTCCAAGGATCTCACCAGCCACGGCGTCCTCCAGGAACCCTAAGCAAGGTTCATGGGAGGAGGCAAAAGTGGGATCGGGGAGAATGGGAGGACCAGAGGAAGACAGACACACTTTTTCTTTGGGCTGGGAATGCAACCCAGGAGCATTCTACCTCTGAGCCTTACCTCCAGCCCTGTTTTATTCTTTTATTTTATTTTATTTTATTTTTTGCGGTACTGGGGATTGAATTCAGGGGCATTCTACCTCCGAGCTACACCCCCAGCCCCATTTTTTATTCTTTATTTTGAAACCGAGTCTCACCAAGTTGCGGAGTGCCTCACTAGATAGCTGAGGCTGGCCGAGAACCCGGATCCTCCGATCTCAGCCTCCCGAATGCTGGGATTACAAGCGTGCGCCACCAAGCCCGGCTATTCTTTTATTTTGAAACAGAGTCTCAGTAAGTTTCAGAGGGCCTCACTTAATTGCTGAGGGTGGCCGCAAACCTTCGGTCCTCCTGTCTCAGCCTCCCGAGGACTGGGATTACAAGTGGAAGCCTCCACACCCAGTTCAAACAATCATTTTAATGAGCCTCTCCACAGGCTGCCATTGTGCCAAGGACTTTGTGTGCCTCGTCCTACTGAATTCCCATCACAGCCCCCTCAGATGGATACTCCTATCACTGTTTTACAGGAGAGGAAACTGAGGCAGAGCAATGCAGCACCTTGCCCAAGGTCACACAGCTGATAAGAAAAAGCAGGGAGGGCTCATCTGGGCCCCTTAAACCTTCCCCACCCAGCCCACCTGCTCAGCCGGGATCATGTCACTGTACCTGGAGAGAGTGCCAAGGAGGAAGTGACTGCCACCTGGAGATGTGTCCCTGCCACCTGGCCTGACAGCCTTCCAACCAGAAACACCCACATGTGGGGCCCAGCCTCGCCCTGCCACCAGGGCTGGACTTCCTTTGTACTCTGAGCACATGGGTCAGAGGGCCACCTTGCAGACGACTGCCTTTAGGGGACCCCTATAGTTTTCTTGGCTCCAAACTAAATGGTTTCTGTTTCTAGTGACATTAATGCCAGTCCTCAGAGATTCAGAGGCCCCCATTTACTCTTGGTGGCTGGATATGTCACACTCCTGCTTAAAAACCTACGGTGGCACATGCCTGTAATCCCAGCTACTGGGGAGGCCGAGAAGGAGGATTGCAAGTTTGAGGCCACCTGGGCAACTTCGCAAGATCTTGTCTCAGCATAAAAAATAAAAGGGGCTGGAGATGTAGCTCAGAGGTAGGACTCCCCTGGGTTCAATCCCCAGTACCAACACCACAACCAAAAACAGTCCTTGGCTGTTTGTCGCCAGCTCCTCAGCTCCTCCAGACCCTCCGTCTTCCTCCCCAGATCCACATCTCCCCGGCTTCTCAAGCTCCCCTCACCGGACACACTTGAGTCACCTTGCCTGACATGTGGCACCTCTGTGCCTTTGATCACATCAGTTCTGTTGAGGATGGCTTTCCAGCTTTTGATGCTTCGCCTTTGAGCCTTTGAGAACCAGCCATAGACGATGCCCCGTTCTCCCCGGAGGGAATCACATTCTGCCCCGAGCTTCCCTATCTGGACCTGAGCTCCTCGCAAGCCAGGCCTGGCTCTCATCCACCTCAACCCCTGAAAAAGTTCTTCTTTCCTTCCTTCCTCTCTCCCTCTCTCTTTCCCTTTCACCTTCAATAAATATTTATTCAGTCCAGCAAGGTGCCAGGCCAGTTGCTGGGGGTTACAATCTCCAGCAGAAGTTTTCACAGAGTTTACAATCTAGTGGAGGGCATAGGTAATCAAATACTCATACAATTAATCAGAAGCTAGATCACCTCCGTGGAGAGTAGACTGCTATATTCAAGCTTTCCTAGCAATGAGCATCATGTTGGCCGGCTTCTCAGTCTGTCCACGTAGCCAGCGCAGTTTTGGCTTGGGGTCTCTTGTGGACCCCAGCTCCTTTTGATCGCTCCTTGCTCAGACTCACTCACACCCCCACCCCACCCCACCAGGCATCTGCGGGGGTCTGCGAGGCGGGTGCAGCCTGGATCATGACATCTGAGGGTGCTGCCTGTGGGACGGGATAGTGCAGGTGAGCAGCGTGGGGAAGGACAGAGCCCTCTTGGCTCGGGCAGATCTCCATCTCCGTGTCACTGGTGGGGAGGGGTGACACAGCCATGAAGTTCTGAGCTGCAGTTGGAAACCTGAAGAAACCAAACTGGAAAAGCTCTGGCTCCTAGAGAGGTCGGTATGACAGCCAGCAAGAGAAAGAAACAAGAAGCTCAATTGGGTTCTCCCGGGCAATGGCAGATTCTTAGGAAAGCCAAGGTGGCCTGTGGGTCTCTGATGACTCCCAACGGTCGACATCAGGCTTCAAGTGTCTGTGGTGGTAGAGATATTTTCGTGGACATCTTCTTCAAGACACAAACAATGAAGAACAGCTGCCAGTTTCGATGCCACCTTCCTCCTGTCAGTCTGTTTGTGGCCCTTAGCACCCCAGTTCCCAACCCAGCCTTGGCTGTCCTGGTCACTCCACCCATTCTCATGGCCAGTGAATTAGCTCCCAAGAGTTGACGAATGCCTATGTCCTCTTAGGTGCTACCCTCTCTTGGTTGTGCCACGAAACCAACAACCACTTATGGAACACCCAGTGTGACCAAAACACGGCTGGCACGAAGTCACCTGGCCTCAATTCATACCACCAAACGGCAGGGAGTCACCTCACTGCGACTGCTCTGAGCCTGCTGCCCCAGTTCCTTAGCACCGTAGGTATAAAGATGCGCTTTGAAGACGCAGCCCCGTCCTGCAGCGACTTCCAGCCTCGCGGAACTGAGCACCTAGCCATGTGATTGACGGAGGCCCTCTCCTTCTCTGGGCCTCGGACCCGCGCTCTGTAATGACAAGGAGGGTCAGAGTCGCTGACCTTGGGTCCTTGCCGGGCCTCATATACACACAAGGTCACTGGGTGACGCGCAGGAGCCCCTAGGACAGGTGCCAGGAAACCTACCAATTGGGTAATTAGGCTGGCCCCGACCCTGCATCCTTCCAGGGAGCAGACTCGGACCTCGGCTGCCCTCCCCACAGCAGCGGAAGCAGCGAGCGCCGCGGGGGTCTCTGATGGAATGTGGCTGTGGTGGGCGCTGGGACAGAGGACTCGGCTGACAGATCTAAGGCTGCCGCAAGCCACCCGGTCTCCGTGGGGTGGCCTGGCGGCCTCCCTCCAATGGAATGACAAGCTCTGCTCCCCCCCACCTGGTGTTTAATCTTTAATGCAGCCCCAGTTGCCCCCGGGGGAAGGACCCATCAACCCACCCGCTCTGATAAAAGAGATAATTAGCTCTTTTTCAACTTTTCCCTTCTCCCCCCTCCACTCTGATGTGCGAGTATTGGGAGGATTCCAGCTAATGGGCCTGCCCTCAGCCAATTCCTGGCCCATGCAGGCCCCAACGCACGGGGTCATTAGCCGGGCCTCCCGGGCAGGGGACTGTGCTCAGGACGAGCTCGCCCGCTTGCTCTGGGGTGTCCTGGCCACCCGGAGCACTGGCCTCGGCAGAGCAGACCTGTCCGGACCTGCTGAGTTCCTCCTCCCTCCACGGCAGCCCCGGCCCACACTTCAGCAGAGTCCACTGGAAGGTGGCCTCAGGCCCCCAGGGGGCCAGGCCGAGAGGACACAGGGCCATCCATCCCCAGGCATCGCCCTGCTCCCAGGGCAGGGAGCCCAGCCTGGGTTCAGCCACCGGTCAGTGCAGAGGCTGCTGGCTGAGATCCCCTCCCCCGCCCTGTCAATGACTTATAATAACTAACTTGTGAGCAGAACCTCGGCCCTTACAAAGCGCTTCCAAATAACTCAGCTGGGAGGCAGCTGCGGCACCAGGCTTAGCCATGCAGACCTGGGAGCTGGGCTGCCCTGGTCCTCTCCCAGCCTCCCGAGTGGAGGACAAGAAATCTAATCTCTCAGCCGCAGTGCCCTCATCCGTCAGGTGGAGACGGTCAGAGCTGTGCCCACCTTGTAGGCTGGCGTGAGGACTGAGTGGGCTGGCTTGCAGGAAGTGCTCGGCACAGTGCCCGGCCCTTTTATGCCTCGGTTTTGCAGGGGCTCAGAAAGGTCGTGACTTTCCCAGATTTTATTTTATTGATACTGGGGAATTGAACCCAGGGGCATTCAACCTTTGAGCCACATCCTCAGCCCTATTTCACTTTTATTTTGAAATAGGTTGATGAAAGCCTCACTATTTGCTGAAACTGTCCTCCAACCTTAGATGTTCTTGTCTCAGCCTCACAAGTACTAGGATTACGAGTGTGTGCCACTACACCCGGCTCCATATTCTTATTTATTTATTTATTTATTTATTTATTTATTATTTTGTGGTACTGGGGATTGAACCCAGGGACATTCTACCTCTGAGCTACACTCCCAGCCCTATCTTATTTTTCATTTTGAAACAGGGTCTAAGTTGTGGAGGGCCTCATTAAATTGACGAGGCTGGCCTCAAATCTGCAACCCTCTTGTCTCAGCCTCCAAGTACTGAGATTACAAGCGTGTGCCACCACTCTCGGCCCAGATTTTATTTTCTTAATAATAAATGGCTTATTTGGAGTCCTCATGGCGTTGTGTGCAGGTCCATGATTACCATTTTGCAGAGAAGTGACTGATAAATGGTAGATACAGAAAGACGCTCTCTGCTTCTCACAGGCGCCTGCCTTGTTTGAAGCCCGGGGCCAGCTGCAGACGCCTGAGGATCTGGGGGTTGGGGAGGGTGGGGGGACAGGACACAGTTGGACTTGAGTTGAGGGTCAGGGGCCTGGTGCTGGCAGGGTCTCAGAGAGACCTATGGAGGTAGAGGTGGCTGCAGCTGAGGATGAGGAAAGGCCAGGTTGGTGTCCAAGTCATGAGTGGTCATGATGCATCGTGGTGATCTCTCTTCTGACTTACTCATCCTCAGACTGTGTGCCGCCTTCTGGTGATATCCTTCCCTCTGCAAGGCAGCCCTGCTGCTCACTGTCCCCTGTTCCTCCTGGATTCCAGGGCCCGGCTGGGAGGGGAGTGAGTTGCAGAGACACGCACTGGCCTGGATGCTCCCCGCCAGAGTCCAGGTTGAGAGAGGTGCCCTGCACCAACACTCTCTGGGGCTTTGAAGCTTCAGGTAAAGTGGTCTGGACTGCAGTTCTCCCAGAGGTTCCTGAGGGGACTGAGGAGCACCCACACTCTGGTTGATGTGCCAGGGAGGAGGTCGCCAGAAAACGGGAGAACTTCAGGAGTATCAGTGGATTTTCCAAGCAGCTATAATGCAGTGAAAATAAATTAGAAGTGGAAAGACAGCTGGGCATGGTGGCACACGCTTGTAATCCCAGTACTTGGGAGGCTGGGACAGGAAGATCTCAGGTTCGAGGCCAGCCTCAGCTAATTAGTGACTTAGTGAGGGCCTAAGCAACTTAATGAGACCCTGTTTCAAAATAATATGAAAAATAAAAAATAGGGCTAGGGATGTAGTGGTGTAGTTTGGAGGTAGAGGTTCTTTTTTCCCCCCAGTTCTTTTATTTTTTTTTTTTCCCTTTGGTACTGGAGATTGAACCCAAGGGCATTCTACCTCCAGGATATACCTCCAGCCCTATTTTATTTTTTATTTTGAAACAGAGTCTCACTAAGTTGCAGAGGGTCTCACTAAGTAGCTGAGGCTGGCCATGAACCTGCAATCCTCCTGTCTCAGCCTTCCAAGTACTGGGATTACAAGCATGGGCCACCACACCTGGCTCAATCCCCAGTTCTGAAAAAAAAAAAAAAAAAAAAAAAAGTGGACAGACCACACTACATAGGTGTCCAAGGAAGACTTGTCTGAAAAACTCTTCTGAGCTGAGACAGGAGGATGCCATCCAAAATAGAGCAAAGTAAAGTGAGAATAGACCCAGACCATGGGCTTAGTCCAAGCTATGCTTTAAAGCAAGGTACAGCGGGGCACATTTGCAATCCCAGTACTTGGGAGGCTGAGACAGGAGGATCAAAGGTTCAAGGCCAGTGCACCATAAGTTAGCGAGACCTATTCCAAAAATAAAAAAACAAAAAGGGCTGGGGTTATAGCTCAGAGGTAGGATGTGCCTGGGTTCAATCCCTAATACCACAAAAAATTAAAATAAAGCATAGCAAAAAAGACAGCTCGGTGGAGCAGAGGCAGCTGGGCACAGGAAACACTGTCAGAGCCAGGAGGGAGGCAGGGTCCGGTGACACACGGCGAGCAGTCTCCGAGGAGGACTTGACTTGGGCATCTAGAGCAGCGGGCAGCCTGGAGGGTCCTCTGGGCTTCTTATGGGAGGCACCTGGCCAGCAGAATCCCAAGGGATACATCTAGTGGTGATGTTTCTTTATTCTTAAGGCAACCGAGGAAGGTTGAGTCATTTGCCACCAATCCTTTGGTTCCCCCCCTCTGTCCCCCGTGTCTGCTGCCAGGCACTGTCCCTGGGCTGGACGAAGCAGGACCTTTACCACTGAGATTCCTTCAGGTGCCTTCTATGGATCCAAATAAGGCAAGCAGCCTCCCTCCCTGAGTGCCACCCTTGGAAGCCTCTTCTTCTGGTTAGGCTATGGGGGTCAGGGGACACATGAGTTTGGGTGTCATTTTCCCCTGAGAATGAGGCCAAGAACACTTTTTTTGGTTTGCAGGGTTTTTTGTTTGTTTGTTTTTTGGTACTGGGTATTGAGCCCAGGGGCAGTCTACCACCCCAGCCCTTTTTATTTTTTATTTTGAGACAGGGACTTGCTAAGTTGCCCAGGCTGGCCTCAAACTTTCAACCCTCCTGCCTCAGCTTCCGGAGTTGCTGGGATTACCAGCATGCACCCCACCTCCAGCTCAAGTCCAGACTTATGGATTGTGAAGAAATTAGGAAGAAATGGAGGCTCACAGGTGCCTACTCCTGTAAACCCTGGAGGAAATGGATCCACAGGGTAACAGTGGCAGGGAGAGGGCAATGCTCTAGAACTTATCTCCTCCAGAAGATGTGGGGTTCAGAGCCATTCCGTGGAAATATAAATAAAGGAAGAGTGTGTGGGGGGCGGTGAGATCTGAATAGAAGGAGAGAGAAAATGCTATAGCAGGAAGTTCTGGCAGGGCCAAGTTCTAACAACAAACAAGGGGCTGTTTGTGGCCAAGCCAGAGGGAAAAATAAACAGGCGGGGTGGGGGGGAGGACTGGTTCTGAGAAAACCCGGGATGGGTTCACCATGCTGCCTCTAGGATGAGGGAGGAAACACAGAATGCTCCAAATTTTCTCTGGTGGCCAAGGGACCTGTGAGCTTGCCCAAATGCCAGCTTTCTTTTTTCTTTTCTTTTCTTTTTTTTCTTTTGGTACTGGGGATTGAACCCAGGGGCATTCTACCTCCAAGCTATGCTCCCAGCCCTATTTTTTATTCTTTATTTCAAAACAGGTTCTCACTAAGTTGTGGAGTGCCTCACTAAGTAGCTGAAACTGGTCACAAACCTGCGATCTTCCTGTCTCAGCCTCTCAAGCACTGGTATTACAAATGTGAGCCACCACACCTGTCTAATTTCCTTTCTTGATGAAGAGAAACCTGTTTTTTTGTTCTTTTTTTGTGTGTGTGTATGTATGTGTGGTACTGGGGATTGAACCCAGAGGCTTTCTACCTCAAAGCTACAGCTCCAGCCCTAGTTTTTATTCTTTATTTTGAAACAGAGTCTCACTAAGTTGCAAAAGGCCTAACTAAGTATCTGAGGCTGGCTATGAATCTGCGACCCTCCTGTCTCAGCCTCCCAAGTACTGGGGTTACAAGTATGCACCATCATACCTAGCCTAGCTTCCCTTTCTTGATGAAGAGAAACCCATTGCTTGTTTGTTTGTTTTTGCAGTACTGGGGTTTGAACCTAGGGGCATTCTACCTCCAAGGTACTCTCCCAACCCTATTTTTAATTCTTTATATTGAAACAGGGTCTCACTAAGTTGCAGAGGGCCTCACTAAGTAGCTGAGGTTGGCTGCAAACCTGCGATCCTCCTGTCTCAGCCTCCCAAGTACTGGAATTAGAAGTCTGTGCCCCACACCCGGCCAGAACCCTGGTTTTGATCAGATACCCACCTCCCTGACAGAAGGCATCTTTACCCTAGCTCAGGAGTGAATCCTGACTCATCAGGCTGAGTGTGGCTATTTCATTTCCCTTGTCAGGTTAGTTTGAGCATGGACAGGTGATGCATGACAGCCATGAGAGCAGACGGGAAGAACTGCCAGGTACCATGGTAAGGCCTCTTCTTTTAAAAAATAGGGTGGCAAAATGAAATTGGTCCTTTTATGTTATTTACAGTATTGGTCTGCAGTTTCTGGATGTATGGCAGCCACCTTGACACCTTGATGTGTCCTGGAAGGCAGTTGGAGAGTAGAAAGATTTATAAAAAAAAAAAGGCAGAAAGAGTTCTCAATGGTGCTATTGAGCCCCAATTTACCAATGTGGATGCTTCCCCGCCACTGGCTTTCTCCTCTTCCTCCTCTTTCTTCTTCTTCATCTTCTTCTTTGCAGTATTGGAAGTTAGACCCAGGGGTGCTCTATCCCTGAGCTACATCCCCAGTCCTTTTTTATTTTGAGACAGGGTCTTGCTAAGTTGCTGAGGGTCTCCCTAAGTTGCTGAGGTTGGCCTCAAATTTGCATTACTCCTGTCTGCCTCCCAAGTATCTGGAATTACAGGCGTGTGCCATTGCGCCTGGTTCCTTTGACCTTCTTGTTTTATAAGATAATACGTTTTCCTTTTTATTTAAGCCATTCCAAGTAGGACTCCCAGGTTCTTGTATCCTGAGTAATACCCTCACTGGAAAACAGCTGGAAGGTAAGGACCACAGCTTCCTCTTCCCTAGATTGCTAGCACCCAACACCAAACCTGGCTCACTGTGGGTGCTCATCGGATGGATGGATGGATGGATGGATGGATGGATGGATGGATGGAGCGCACCAGCTCTTGCAGCAACTTCATCTCAACATCTGCTCTTCCATGTCTCATTACGTCCTCAGGCAAGGTCAGAGTGAACTGAAGAAGCACAAAGTTCAGAGCTTGGGAGCTCTGCCTGCAGCCTCCACATGAGCACGGGCCTGCACTCTGCTTGGAGCAGATGAGAAAACCTGGACCTTCCCAGAAAAGATCTCAGCAACAGGGTCTCCTGTGGAAAGCTGCTTTTCCCTTGCAGATGGCACTCCTGTCAATTTGGGAACCCTTCCCTGGGCCTCTGCCTCCCAACATACAAAACAAGAGCTGCCCAACCCCCTCATAGAGGAAGCAGCTCTGGGGCCTTGGAGTAGGCCTCCACCTGTCCCAGACCTGTTTCTACACTGGATAAGGGGAAACTGCACCGGCCCCAGTGAGATGAGCTTCTTAGCCAGGCTAGGTCACAGAACCCACAAGTCCCCTGTGAAGATGGTGCTTGGAATAATCCACCTCCAGCAAGAATGGAAAACAGCTAGAAGACACGGTTTTATTCTTCTCTGAGTCATAAGCTGCTCCCTTTTGTATATTTCACACATGAACCCGAGAGTAAGCCCTGGTTCCAGGTGGTTTCTGTGGTGAGGGAAGATAAGGAAATCTATGGCCCTATCTAGGGATTGACCCATGACCTTGACCTGTTGGGGACTGGACATCAACAGCTAAATGACCATTCCCAACAGTCTGTGTGCCTCCAGATGGTAAGGCTTTGCGGCCTGGGACAGCCCAGGGGAAGGTCAAGCGGACAACCAAGTCATTAATTGGTTGCTTCATCCTGCAGCCCCTGTACTCTGTGTGCGTGCACGTAGAGGGTGGGGAGCAGATCATGTGGGCCCAGCCCTGCAGACCAGGTCCTCCAAAGGACCTTCCCAGTGCGAAGGAAAGACCCGCCCAGCAATGACGGAGTGGCCAGGCCATCTTTCCACAGCATCTGGGAGGAACAGGCAGGGCCGGATGTGGGCCGCTGACCTTCTCCCTTCCTCCGGGAGAGGAAGCTCCTCCTGCGCCACCTTTGTGCTGCCACTGGGCGGTTACAAATCCTTCCCCGCCTGTCGTTCCCTTCCTGAGCAGTGAGGGGCAGCTCGCCTGGCCCAGCCCAGCCCCCCACCCTCCTCCTCCAGAGAGGACCAGCCCAGGAAGGAGCTCCAGGATCTGGCTTCAGCCCAGGGCCGACGGGTGGGGTGGGAGGCCAAGGCACGACCTTCTTCCCCTGGTCCCTTCTGGAGCGTGGTACCCTGTCTCTCCACGGAGTCAACAAAGACTTCCCTGCACTAACAGGACAGGGGCCAGCGCATGGGTGATGAGAATCTCTAGCCTGGGAGGTTGCAGATAAATTATTGAATAAAACACTCCAGTAGCACATATCATGTGTCCTTTATGATGATGAACATACATGAACCTCCCAACAACCCATTATGATGTCCAGTTCACAAGTGAGGAGACTGAGGCACAGAGAGGTTACCCATCTAGTAAGCAGCAGGGCCCAGACTGGAACTCAAAGCTGCAGGGTCAATGCTCTTAACCCTACCTCGCAAAGGTGCAAAAATAAAAGCAGTGTTTGGTCCCATGTGTGTGCCAAGCCCTGCCGCGGGGTCCCACTGGGAGATGGACACGTAACTCTGCCTCAGCTACACCTTGGTCAGGTAATGAAGGCTATACTGCAAAAGCTCCACGGGGAATAGTGGAAGACAGAGGGACAAATTCCATCTGATGGAACCCCCCCATGCTGTGTTAACCAGGTAGCAGAATGATGCAAGTAGCCTGCTAAGGTCAACGGGCAACAGGAGGCTGAGCCAGGATTGGAACACAGTGAGCCAGTGCCAAGGCTCAAAGGAATCCTTCTTGGTCCTTCATGGCAGGCTCCCAGTTGGGGCTCTGCCCAGGGGGCAGACAAGGAGAGAAGTCCATGTCCTGGTCCCACCCGGCAGGGGAGAGGTGTGCTGTGAGTGACACACCATGGTAGTGAGTGTGCCTGTCCTCCCCCAGACGCCTGAAACTAGACCCACACCATCCAGTACCCTCACTACTAGCCTCGTGTGGTACCGAGCACCTGCAGAATGGCTCGGTGTAGAACTGGAACCTGTACATACCATGTTTTTCCCCATGCATACATACTTATGATAAAGCTTGATTTATAAATTAGGCACAGTAACAGATGAACAATGATCGGTCGTGACACAAGAGAATGGTTACAAAAATATGCTGTTATGAAAGTGATTTAAAACATGAATTGTTTATTTCTGGAATTTTCCATTTAACATCTTGGGACCATGGTCGACTGCGGGTAATGAAATCATGGAGAAGGAGAGAGGCATATAAGACAGGGCTCCTGCATACCTGGGACTGCCGCATGCCTGGGGCTGGCTGACCCTCAAGCTTCAGGAGGACAAGTCACATGCAGGTGTTGGGCTCAGGGGCTAGGACACTGGCCCTCGGCTCTTATCTCAGGGGCTCTTTCCACTCATCATCCCCCACTCTTGGCATAAACAAGGCTTTGGAGCAGGGCACAGTGGCACGTGACTGTAATCCCAGCTACTGGGAGGCTGAGGCAAGAGGATCACAAGTTGGAAGCCAGCCTGGGTAACTTAGTGAGACCCTTTCTTGAAATTAAAAATAAAAAGGGCTGGGGGTATAGTTCAGTGATAGAGTGCTTGCCTAGCATGCACAAGGCCCTGGGTTCCCCAATACCACAAAGCAAAACAAAACCCCAAAAAATCCCCACAAGGCTTTGGAGACCCTCAATGCAACTCAGCTCCCCTGATTTAAAGGAAGAAAAAGGTAATAAAGATTGCCTTTCAAAGTGTGCACTATTTTCTTAAAAACAGGAGCAGGCAGGCAAAAAGTCCCACTAATTTCTCTTTTGTCTTGGGCCCCTTAACCGCAGCTCCATTTGGGAGTAGGGGCTAGAAGAGTTGGTCCCAACACTGTGGGGGAGCAGGCTGGGGGCTGCTAATCCCTCACCGATGGAATGTGCTCCATTCCGGGAGGCTAAGGTTTGGGGGTGGGTGAGCTGCAGAAGGCCTCTTTAAAAGCCAAATGTTCAGGCAGGCTGCAGCCCTGCTGTTTGACGGTTCTTGATGGATGAGCCCCCGACCCTCCCGTCGAGCCTCATGTCCCCCCTCCTCACGTGCCCCCCTCACTCTGTGAGGTCTGGCTTGTGCAAGGAAGCCTGTCAGTGTTGGGACACGTCGGCCCCATGGCCCGCAGCAGGAAGGAGCCTCTGCTGTCTGGCCCTCTCCTCAGAGGGCTCCTCTTGGCCCGTGCCTCCGGGTCCTGGGTGCTTCCCTTTCAAAGCTGCAAAATTATCGCCATTAGTGTAGGTTGTCTCCTGGAGGCCCGAGGGTAGGGCAAGGGAGGAGGAGGCCCTGACTGCTGGCTTATCTGGGGCCTAGTGTGGGAGAGAGGGTGCTGAGTGGGCTTTAGGGGGGGCATTAGACCACCCCAGGACTGCCGGAAGTTCAGCTGCAGACCTCTGCAGCTTGTAGCTCCTGCTGGAGGAACCACGTTGAAGCCTGATGAGGCTGGGAGCAGGGAGAGGCAAGCGCAGTTGTTCTCGGGGTCAGCACCTGCACTGCGAGTGAGGGCCTTCTTAAGTTTGGTACCCTGGGTGTCTCTCTCTGGCCCCTGCCCTGAAGCCCTATTCACCTCCAACAGGAGGCCTGCCTCGGTTGTCCTCATATCCCACCCAAGACTCTGCATTGCAGAGACCTCAGAGGAGCACACGGGGAGGGCGGTCTATGGGGGCTGGAGAACTGGGGACCCAATCTGTGCATCAGCACCTGCAGGCCCTGGGCTGGGAGGCTGGAAGGGGTGAGCCGGGTGCAGGAGGTACCACCAAGGCAGCACTCTGCCCTCAAAGAGCCTGCAGTCTCTGAAGGAGCCAAAGGTACGCTCTGAATCAGCGCTGTCCACAGAAATACAGCACGAGGTACAAATGCGAGCTACATATTGAATTTGAAATGTCTAGAAGTCATATGAAAAAGGAAAAAGAAAGGGCTGCGGGTGTCGTTTAGTGATAGAGCACATGCTTAGCACATGTCAGGCCTTGGTTCAATCCCAGGAAGGAAGGAAGGGAGAGAAAGAACCAGATAAATTAATTTTAATAATATGTTAAAAATAAGTTATAAGTAATATATATTTTCTTTAACCCAATACATCCAAAATATGATCGTTTTAACACGAATTAACATAACAAAGCATCACTTTGCATTTTTTTGTTCTGTTTGAGAGCCAGCTCATCTCCATTTGCACCGTCTGCGCAGGCATGCACACACACACACACACACACACACACACACACACACACACACACGGCTAGCAGCTAGCATATTTGGTGCAGGTCTGGAAGGTGTGACTTCATTACAAGCAGGTGGGCTGCACCAAGGTGGCAGGTTCGGAGGGCTGGGGAAGGGGTTAGCGATTCCTTCTTAGAGACTTTGAGTCTGGGTTGGGCTTCTCCTCCTTCTAGCCAGTTGAAGATAACCTGGGTGAATGGAAGGTTTCTGAGTTCTGGCCCATGGTTCTGGAATTCTCTCTGTCTTCAGGACCTCCCAGGAAAGCAGTGTGAGGTAGAGAGGTGAGCACTGCACTGGAGTCAGGACACACAGGTGATATGGGCACGTCACAACCCTGCTCTGGGCCTCAGTTTCCCTGTGGGCAAATAGGCAGGCTGATGGGGTATTAAAAAAAAATAAATGGTTATCAAAAGCATAGAAGGAGCCAGACGTGGTGGCGCACGCTTGTAATCCCAGCATTTGGGAGGCTAAGACCAGAGGATCCGGGTTCGAGACCAGCCTCAGCTACCTAGTGAGGCACTCCACAACTTAGTGAGACCCTGTTTCAAAATAAAGAATAAAAAAAAAATAGGGCTGGGGGTGGAGCTCGGAGGTAGAATGCCCCTGAGTTCAATCGCCAAAAAAAAAAAAAAAAAAAAAAAGCATAAAAGGAAGTTCCTTAAGGCCTGCCTCCCACCCCATTCCTGAAACCTGGAGCCCCCATAGAATGGTGGAGATGAACAGGATGACATAGGGGCCTCAGCATGCTCAGGACAGGCCCTATTGGGCTGTAGAATAGAGGACTTTAAGGTTGGAACTGTTTGGTGGGGCTCACAAAGTTATCACTGGTCAAAAACAATCTCTACCTCCACACTGGCCTGCCACACATGAGTCAATTCATCTATTTACTGAGCCTCTGTTGTGCCAGATCCTCAAAGCACCACTGTTCACATGGCTTGTGTTCTGGGGTGGGGCAACGTTCCTGACATGCTAATGGACTGATTTCTGAGGACACCTGCAGCCTGGATTAGTTTAAGCAGATACAATAGAAAATGCAAGCAGAACTTTGTCCTCAGGAAGCTTACTCTCTAACCTGGAGACTGACTGGACACAGCACACCCACGGGCTAGGGTTCCAAGGAGGAGGAAGACCAGAGGATGGAGAGAGTCTTTGACACGCCGGGTGGTCGGTAGGTGGTGCTGGAGGAGAAGCTGGGATCTGAGCCAGCTTGGAAGAGGAGACAGATCATTTCCAGGAGCCAGCAAAGGCCTACAGGTGTGAGAGCACACAGTGTATGTGACACTCGAGTAGGACCTATGACTTGAGCCCACAGTCTGGTAAGGCAGGGAAGTGGAGACTTGAAGTTTAGGAGGGGAAGTGAGCCAGACGGTGAAAGATGGAGTTCCAAGAAAAGGAAGCAATAGTGGGGAGCCATGGATGGTTCCCAAGCAGGAAACTGACCCACATAGGAGATAGGAGGATCACAAGTTTGAGGCCAGCAGCATGGGGTAACTTAGCGAGACCCTGTTTTTAAATAAAAAAAAAAATAAGAGACCTAGAGTGGTATTTAAGGTGGATGAATCCAAAAGCAGGTGAATGAGGAAGCAAAAGCTGGAGGCAAGAAACTGTCAGGAGCTCCTGGGACAATCACCAAGACAATAACTAACTCTCACATCATACACAAAGCCCTTTCACTTCCCTTTTCATCTAATCCAGTATGCATGTGTGTGTGTGTGTGTGTGTGTGTGTGTGTGTGTGTGTGTGTGTGTGTGTGTGTGTGTGTGTGTGTATGTGTATGTGTGTGTGTGTGTATTACTGGGGATTGAGCCCACGGACACTCTACTACTGAGCTACATCCCTGGCCCTTTTTGTTATTTTGAGACAGGGTCTTGCTGAATTATGCAGGCTGGCCATGAAACTGTGATCCTCCTGTCTCAGCCTCATGAGTACTGAGATTAGGATTACAGTACTGAGTCAGGCAAAGAGTGCATATAATTGTCCTCCTCTTACAGATTAAGAAACTGAGGTTCCAAGGAATTAATTGATTTGTCCAAAGGAGTCCAGTTGGAGAATCAAACTCAGTCTCAGTATATCAAAATCCTGAACTCTTTCTACTCCCTACGTCTTAATGGTCCAGGAAAATTTGAATGTACAAGGAAGAGACAGAAATGATGAAAGAAGCTCCCTGGAAGGGAGAAATATATCTAAAAGAGAGTGGAACTCGCCTGATCCAAGCATCCCCAGAGGCCTTCACACTTAGGTACTGACCTGCCCAGCCTCCCAGACAGTGGGGCCTGAGTTCAGGTCTCGGCTATGTATACACTTGGGACACCTAGCCCCTTTGAGCCTCAGTTTTCTTATAAGATATCTGCACACAGGGGCTTGTAAGGAATAAATGAGATTATTCTTCTTAAGTACCCAGAGAGACATTTTCCAGTCCCTTAAGTCTAAACTAAACTAACCATTGATGACCCTCCCTCTGCAGCTGCCCCCAGCCTCCTGCCACCTCTGCCTCCAGGAGCCTCCTCTCCTTCCAAGAATGCCACACGCACACCCTGCTCCAGGTGGCTCTAAAGAGCGAGGGCTCTGAAAGCATTTCTCCAGTCCAGGGAGGGCTTTCTAGAAACTCTATGGAGCCCAGTGAATGCCTAATGACCATGGGAATCATTTAGCAAGAGAAAAAGCCAGACCTTTGCCCTGGCCTCGCTCACAGGTGATGGGGTTAATCGGGGAATTCTCTTTCTCTCCCCGGGGCTGCTGGTAGGGGTCCAGCTCCCTGATGACCTGGGGACACATTAGTTAGTGATAAGCGGGGCTTTCCAGCCCCTTTTACCCTGTTTACAATACACTGGCTTTCCTTAGACAAACCCTTCTTCCCCTGCCTTGCTCCTGGCTGTTATGGCTACATGAGACAATTTGCTGATGGACTCTCCATGGAGGGCGGCTTCCTTGGGGGACCCCTCTCCACCTCTGCAGCACCCCAGGGCAACATCCCCTCCACCTGGTGGGTCCTGGAAGGGGCCACAGGATGCTTGCATTTCTCAGCTCATTGCAGCCTCTGAGTTCAGAAATGTCATCCTTTCTGTCTGCTCAGCTTTAATCCAAATGAGTGGACAAACCCTGAAGTGGTGAGATGATATTTCTCAGGCTTTGGTAGGGGGTCACAAGGGCTGTTGTTGTTGTCCAAAGCGGAAGCAATCCAGAGGTGTCCTATTTAATCTGTGACAAGGGCCCTTTGGGTCTAAAAGTCAGGATAATAGAACAGCTACCTGGAGGGTGGTAAGTGACTGCAGCTTGGTCCTTGTCTCCTTCGACCACTATCCAGCTTGGTCAGCTTGGGCAAATGAGTTAATTTCCTCCAAGCTGAGTGTCCCTGTTGAGACACCAGGATGGAGATCCATGCCTCCCACCAGGTGGCTGTGAGCGCAGAACAGGAGAGGCTGCCAACGTGCTTCCAGAGGAGGTGTTTTATTTAGCACCCTGCATTGATTTCAAGTGACCACTCTTTCAGCGAGAATGGCTCTGCTGCTGTGGGCAGTTTTCGATCACCTAAAATTCACCTTTCAAATAATTCTGGGCTTTTGGAATGCCAAGTAGGGAGAATACCTAGGAGAGTGAATTGGCTACATGGACTCCATTTCTCTTTCCCTGTCCTTCCTCCCTCGCTCCCTCCCTCCCTCCCTCTCTTCCTCCCTTTCTTCCTTCCTTCGTGTGTGTGGAGTGTATTGGAGATTGAACCCACAGGCATTCTACCTCTAAGCTATACCCCCAGGCTTATTTTATTTTTGAAATAGGGTCTCACTAAGTTACTGCATGCAACTGGCCTCAAACCAGTGAGCCTCCTGTCTCTGCCTCCCAAATACTGCGATTACAGGCATGTGCCACTGCACCTGGCTACATGGAGTCCATTTCAAGGGAACAGGTATTTAATAAGCACATACCTCATACCAGTGCCTGACCTGTGCAGGAATGAAAGACACACCCCCTGCCCCCAGGATGGTGGACAAAATTGGGACACCTGTAATAAGTGCCGACAGGAGCACCAGGTGCAACCCAAACTGGGTGTTGAAGGTTCTCCCCAAGGGAGGTGAAGTCAGAGCTGAGACTTGAAGAATGAACAGGAGTTGGTCAGGCCTAAAGTAGAGAAGGTGTTTGAGGCACAAGGAGCAGTGTATGCAAATCTGTACTTTTGGAAGATTTCCCAGGCAACATTGAAAAGGATTCATGGAAAGCAGAGAGAGAGGGAGAGGCTGAGGCACAATGAGGGCTTCTCAGCGGCTCTTACAGTTCAGTAGGGGAAGCAAAACATACAGTAGGCACCAATCATGCAAGGAGATGCATGCACATTGGCACAGGTGGGACAGACAGGAGGGAGAACAGGTTCTGGAGAAAAACAAAATCGCTCTGTTTTCTGTATTGGTCAAGTAAGTCACAGGCCAGCTCAGATTCCCAGGGAAGAGAACTAGATTCTAACTCTCAATGGGTGCAGTAGCAAAGAACACGAAAACATTTTTATTTTACTACACAATTTTCCCTGAGACCTAGGCAAGCAAGCACAGTGGCCCAGGTTCCAGGCCAGGTTCTTAGGGGACTAAATACTTTGGGGTGCTATTCTTGAAATCTTCTAAGTACCCCTTCAATGGATCATCCCAATCTGTTTTTCTCCAGGATGCCCTTTGACCTGCCACTCCTCCAATGAAGTTGACCAGATGCTTTGAAGAGCTTTAGGGCTCACGTCTACAGGGCAACCTTATAAGCGGATTGCTTCTGCCAGTCAACACAGTATTTATTTCTTTTGCAGCAATGAAAAATATCAGCCATTAGAATGGTACTGACTTGCTAAACTTGGGCGATTCCTATTCACATTGGATACTGGAGTTCGGGACTCTGGGCTACTGCCAGCAACCCTTGGAATTAAACATCGGTCTAGGTCAATGCCATGACTCTTACCAGCCTGTTACGACTTCAGTGTGCCTCTGGTCTGTAACATAGCAGACCAGTGAGAGTGGTAGCATCTTTTCTGGCTCACCCCGCCTCCTCTACAGGCCTTGCACCACATGTCAAGTGGTCCTCCAGAGGGGGACATGTCTATCTTTTTTCATTTGAGATCATTACTCTGTAAAGCCAACTGGCTTTTACAACCAATGTCCTCTCCTCCCTCTGATCAATGTAGTGACCTCATGAGCTATTGGGTCAGTCTTAAACTATGCCAAGTGAAAGCCAAATGTTCTTTGCATGAACAGGACTTCTTGCTCCACCCCAAGCTGCTAGTCTGTCCTTCCCCTCCTCCTGCCAACTGGTTTCAGTGTGTGGAAGTCAGGGGTGTAGTCAACGCTGAAAAAGATCACACTCTAGGAATGCAGTGATTAAGGCCTAAAGAATTCAAGAGAAGGCATGGTTGGATGCTAGATTGCTGTTAGTCATGTTTTCCTATACACTCTAGGCAAAGCTTGCCATTAGTTTTCATCACTAATGAAGCATGCTAACTAATTTTGAGTCACTGGAAGCCAGTATTCATGGATGAAGGGTGACACAGCAATGTGAGTGACAACAGAACCAGCAAAAATAAATGTCATGAGGAACTGGAGAGGCAAGAAGAGCTACACAGATCGATACAAGCAGGACTGTGGATTGTGAATAATAACACCATTGTTCCCTCTTGCTCATGGTAGCCATAAACCAGTCAGGAACAGCACAGTTGACAATAAAGGACATGAACACAAACAGTTCCACTTCCTGGACCCAAAGAGGGAGTCATGGTATGTGAAAATTGTAAGAAATCTTCACATGCATTTATTGGACAACAAGAAAATATGCCATGAATTCTGTAATATGGTTACTTTTATTGAATTGTTTATATAGATAAGGCTCACAAGAATATTACCTGGGGCCCCACAAACTCTAGAGACAGTCCTGACAAGATAGATAGTAGATAGATAGATAGTAGATAGATAGATAGAGATACACATTTCCCAGAGCATCCTTCACCACTGATGTACTAATAACATAGCCCTTTATCTAATTCCCTTCCCTCTGAACCTTGATGCCCATTGGACTGCAGCTGGAGTGATCTGCCTAAAATGCAAATCTGCTCATGGACTCTCAAGGTTGAAATCCTTCAATGGCTCCCACCACCTAAGGAGTGAAATCCAAGCTCCTTAGACTGACTTGACCATGGTTTGTGCATTATGTTCTAGAAATATCAAGCTATTTCTAGTTTCCCTGTGCAGTATGTCCCGGCTTTTGCTTAGGTTGCTTCCTTCCTTCTTCCAAGATGCTCTTCCTACTGGACCTACCTTTCAAGACTCAGCTCAGGTAGCACCTCCTCCTTGAAGCCCTCCTGAATCCCTAAATTAAGCTAAGTATCCCTTCTCTATCATCCTATAATTTCAATTGCCTCTACCCCACATTCACCACAGATAATTCCAATAATCTGTATAGAAATTTCCCTTTCAGCATATTAAAGGACTTTTGCAGAAGGATGGTATTCTTACTTATCTTTATCCCCCAGCCCCCGCATTGTGGCACACAGTGTGAGCTCAATTAATATATAATGTAGGATGGTTTATGGAAAGACACCACTGAACTAAGCCAGGTGGGCTCTGGTGAGCCTAGAAAATAGTTCTGGTAGAACGAAAGAGAAGCTGGAGGGAAAGCCATCTTTAGAAAATGTCAGCAGTGAGCCGGGCGTGGTGGCGCACGCTTGTAATCCCAGTATTCGGGAGGCTGAGCCAGAGGATCCGGGTTCGCGGCCAGCCTCAGCTTCCTAGTGAGGCACTCCGCAACTTAGTGAGACCCGGTTTCAAAATAAAGAATAAAAAATAGGGCTGGGGGTATAGCTCGGAGGTAGAATGCCCCTGAGTTCAATCCCTAGTACCGCGAAAAAAAAAAAAAAAAAAAAAAAAGAAAATGTCAGCAGTGTAAATTGATTGTCCATGTGGTTTAGCTATACAAGAAAAAGAATGAGACAGAATTTAAAAGGGGGCCGGGCGTGGTAGTGCATGCTTGTAATCCCAGTACTTGGGAGGTTGAGACAGGAGGATCGCAGGTTCTAGGAAAGCCTTAGCAAGTAGTGAGGCTCTCACCAACCTAGTGAGACCCTGTTTCAAAAAATAAAAAATAGGGCTAAGGGTGTAACTCGGAGGTAGAATTCCCCTGGGTTCAATCCCCAGTACCACCAAAAAGGAAAAAAAAAAATATTTGAGAGCTGGGCACAGTGGTGCATGCCTGAAATCCCAGCTTCTTGGGAAGCTGAGGCAGAAGAATTACAAGTTCAAAGTCAGCCTGGACAACTTAGCAAGACCCTTCTCAAAAAAAGGTGGGTGGATATTAGAAATGTAGCTCAGTGATAGGGTGCTTTCCTGGGTTCAGTCTCCAGCACTGCAAAAAAAAAAAATTCTGTAAGAAATTTAAAAATTTATATCCAACCACAGATAGCTTCCATCTATAGAATAATACTCTATAAATAAAAATGTAAGCATAACATTTAAGATCTCCTATGATCTGGCTCTAAACTTCCTCTAATACTACTATTACCTCAGCTGCTGGAGATCCAAATTCTTTCTTTCTTTGCTTTTGCTATCCTCAGCCTTCAAATGCCTTCTTTCATCTCCACCAAGCCCACACAAGATACATTTACAGAGTATTTAGTATCTACAAGGCACTGCTAAAACTATTGATTCTTAGCTGAACATGGTGGTGCACGCTTGAAATCCTAGTACTTAGGATACTGAAACAGGAGGATTGCAGATTCCTGGCCAGCCTCAGATACTTAGTGAAACCCTTCATAACTTAGTGAGACCCTGTTTCAAAATGAAGAATAAAAATAGGGCTGGGGGTGTAGCTTGGAGGTAGAATGCCCCTGGGTTAAATCTCCAGTTCTGGGAAAAAAAACCACAAAAAACAAAACTATTGATTCTTGAAGGCTATATCCATGAGATATTTAGTCCATGAACCCTTCCTGCTCTTCCCCAAGGAAATGATAGTTTGTTTCAATAGTGGCATATATTGTACTTGATAATTTAGTTGGAGGGTATAGTATGCTAAGCACTTCCAGCCGACTATAAGAGGTATGGGAGATTTGAGGACTGTGTTTTGCTCGTTTTCCTATCCCCCATATCTGTTCATGGTACATAATAGATGCTCAATAAATAGGAGAATAAGCAAGAAAATTAATGTTATGGAAAGAATGTTCATGGGTGGACAATCTCTTGGGACACAAAACTGGGAGGGATCCAGGATGCAGGAAAATAAGAGCATCAACTTGCCAAAGGAAGAGGAACATCTCCTCCCTTGGGAGGGAACTGCAGATAAGCCTGGGAGGATGGAAATGCGAAGGGTTCATGTGGAGAGGCAGAAGGATCCAAGTCTTTCCAAGTCCCAACTCAAATGCCACCCTTCCGTGTCTTTCCTGGATCTCCTACTGAAGATAACCTCAGTTCAACTCATTCTTTTTGGATTTGGGGGGATTTTCTACCTTTTAGAATGTTTATTTGTCAACATATCTCCTTTCCTGGAGGGTGACCTTTGGGAGGACCAGAGGAACTCGGTTTTCCCGTCACCCAAGACACATGATAAGTACTCATTCAATGTGGGTTTATTGGATGGATAAATGGGAAGGGGAGAAGGGACGAGTGAGAGGACAAATTCGAGACAGGGGAAGCGTGTGCCAGGGAACCCTGTGAACAGCGAACTCCCCCAACCCACAATTACACGGTTAGAGAAAAACCAAACATAGCACCTGCTGTTAAGAGCAGTACCTGCCAGCTCCCTGGCAAACTGGCTCAGAGGACCTCACGCCAGCACCCCGCGACTGTCCTTTCCAATACCTGACTCAATCCTGAGGCTTCCTCAAAGTCCAGCACCCCTTCGTGCCCCGAGCGAGGCCAGGCCTCTAGCTACGCGTATCTTTCCCCCCACCTTGGTCTCGTTTCTCGTTCTCCTTCTCGGATCTCACAACCACCGCCAGTCAGGCGCGCTCACGGGCGCCCTACCGGCAGAGCAGAAAGGGTCCTGAAACCGGAAGTCGGGGACCGGAAGCAGGAAGTGGGGCTGTGAGGACGTGTTCCGAGGAAGCCAGAGCCGGGGCCAGCGCGGCCGGGGACATGGAGCCGCTGTACCAACAAACGCACAAGTGAGGGCAGCTTCGGGGAGTGGGCGGAGGCTGGGCCAGGCGAGGCCGTCCCTGGGGCTGGGGTCTCGGGTGGCCGCCAGTGGAGACCGAGCCCTTCCGCCGGGGCCGTTCGGAAGTTCTCAACCCTTGGCGGGACACCCAGGTCAACAGTGGACAGAGGGTCCAGCCCGGGGCCCGGAGACAATGGGCCGGATGGCTCCTGCGATCTGCGAGCAGTGACTCCCTGCTTGGGTAGACTGGGTGAAGGGAAAGTAGCACTTGCAAGCTAGAGTACCTTGTCCAGCACTTGACAACTCGGTTCTCTGGGGAGGTAGAGCTGGGGAGACACGAAGTAGGAGATGCGACTCCTGTCTATGGGAGTTCACCAAGGGACGTACGAAAACCTATTTTTATTCTGGTTTGAGGCCTATCAAAGACCTAGTTTTTTTTTGGCACAAAGGAATTGCTACACAGGTAGCATTCACGACTATTGTTAATCATATTAGTTACAACTTATCTTTAAGGAGGTTGAAGTTTGGCTTAGCTTTTCATAACTACAATTCCTCGGTGTGTTTTTTATTCATGTTGTTTTGAGGTGCTGGGGATTGGACGCAGGGTTATTCTACTTCCGAGCTACACCCGGGCCCTATTTTTTATTCTTTATTTTGAAACAGGGTCTCATTAAGTTGTGGAGGCCCTCAGTAGCGGAGGCTGGCTGTGAACCTACTATACTCCTGTCTCAGCCTCCCAAGTACTGGGGATTACAAGCATGGGCCACCACGTCCTTTTAGCCATTTTTAAGTGTATGATTCAGTGACATCTCTCGCAGTCACATCTCTCACCACCACTATACATTTCCAGAACTTTTCTATCTTCCCAAACAGAAACTCTAACTAAGCAAAGCTCCTTGTTCCTCCCATCCAGAACCCTTGGTAACTTTTGTTCTATATTCTCTCGCTGAATTTACCTATTCTGGATACCCCCATGTAAGCAAAGTCATACAATATTTGTCCTTCTGTGTCTGGCTTGTTTCTGTTAGTATAGTGTTTCAGGGTTCATCTGTGTTGTAGCAAGCATCAGAATTTCATTCCTTTTTATGACTGAATAATACTCCATTGTATGTTATAGATCACATTTTGTTATCCATCTGTTGATGGACAGTTGGGTTAGTTCCACTTTTTGGCTGTTAAGAATAATGCTGTTATGAATGTTAATTTAAAATACCTATTTTAGTCCCTATTTTCAATTTTTTAATCTATATATTTATGCCTATCCTAGTTTAAGAACTTTCAAACTTATGCTGTAGTTTGAATCTGATAAAAAACACTTAGAATCACACTCCCCAGGACTGGAAATGAAATAAAATAGGTACTCAATCTCCCCACTGAATTCACAAAAGTGCTTTGGAGTATTAGGAATAAGGTGATGGTGATTCTCTTAGTCTTTCATTTTCTAAGCTTATCGATTTCTTGCTTTTTACTTTGCTGTTGTAATTTGCTTCTCCACTGAAGACCCTTATTCTTATATAAAATTTGTAGCCAGGAACTTCAAAAGAACTAGTCTGTGAGTCATTTGGAAAGGAAATGAAACAGAAAATTATGCTCATATTACTAAGACAAGGCAGATCTTTTACAGTAGCATGGCTCAGTGGGATTAGTAGTCCCTTGAAGTTAATTTGTTAGTTGCTGAATTGGCACGGCAATAACAATGTATTAATTACTGGAACTTTGAACCCAACTTGTGGTTATCTCTTGCCATGTCCCTAAAAGTATGTTGGAATTAAATCAGCACTTTAAAGTTATATATCTTGCAAACTCCTAAACTACCTGAACAGTAGATAAATAAAAAAATTTAAAAAGAATATTTTATATTTAAGTGCTATTTCATTAAGGTAAACGTTATATAGGAGCTAATAGCTAGACTTTTATTTTTGAGATCCTAATGATTATAAAGGTACCCCATTTATCCCGTTAGTCCAAGATCAGCCCCCTGCCTTGGACTTTATCTCTACAGAGATTGTGATTCAGTAGGTCTGAGGCACCAGAAGCTCTGTATTGAACAGCCCAGGCTCTCCAGGTGATTTTGATGAGCAGCTAGGTTTAAGAACTATTATCTCAAGACCAATTTTTCTTTTTTCAGTTTTTGCCTTCTCAGGAGGTAAAGGCTAAATGTAGAGGCAAAGTTGCTGAGTTGAAAATGACCAGGTGGTTCCCACTACTTTTAAGTAAAAATAACCACAAACTTATGTGAGGCTTATGTATAGGTTACACAGCATTTTCATATTGCATTGGAGTCCATAATCCTTTTTAAGTAATTGTTGTTATTATTAGTGTCCCTATTTATAGTTAAGACTGAGGCCCCAAGGAGTTAAAAGATTTGCTCAGTGTCCCTCAGCAGGTACATAGTGGAACTAGGCCTTTAACTAAGATCTGCTTCCTGCTCATGGTGGCCAGAGGCAGCATGCATACAAAGTGACTGTGTGGTGTAGGTGGACGGGTAGTTTCATGTCCTATTTAAAACTTCCTACATCTTCTATAAACCATTTATTTATTTATTTATTTTAGGAACAGCATCATTGCCCCTTGCTTACTTCCTACTAGTTCTTTGCTTGGTTATATTATCACCTAAGCACATGGTGGACCTCATGCTAAAGAGGGCTGAAACTTTTTTTCTCATATCCATGCTCCCAGATTATACTTGTGTATCATTCACGTATCACCTGCTCCTCATCCTTGACAAATTTCATCTTACTATATTAGCCTGAATGAAAAGTGTTTTATTTGTTTTGTCATGGAACATCATAATCACTCAATATAGCATGGAGTCACATGTGAACTTTATAAGCATAAGTTGACTTTAAAAACTCTGAACAAAAAGTCAGAGGCACCCATGATGGTATGCTAAAAATCTTCTCTAGTGTCCCTTAGGTATCATTGTTTAGCCTGCCATGAGTCCCTCAATCTGTAGTATCCTCAAGCCATATTTTTGATAAGGTGCCACACTTGATAAACTACTAGTGATTTTTGAAATCTATGTAAATCTGCCATAGCAGTCTCAGTGTATCACTCCTTCCCACTGTACACACACCTGTGGTTTCATTTCCTACTTGCCCTCGGGCCATTGTGATTGTGTATCCTGCTTATTTGTTGAATGCCTGAATGAATGAATGAATGAATGAATGAATGAATGAATGGTGATTCTTATTAACCACAGATTAACATCTGAAAAAGACTTATTTTTAACTTATGAAATATTTCAAACATAAAATTAGAGAATAACATAATCTGTATGTCAGGACTCATTAATACATGTGCCTCACATTATTGATTTAGAAACTATTGAATTAAAAGCTCCCATACCTATTCTCTTCCCTCAGCCACCCTCTTGCCCACAAATTTATTCTTGTTATATTTGTATCCACAAGCAGTATACAATACTGTTCTGTGTGTGTTTTTGTCAGAAAAGATACTGGTGTACTTTTTATTTTTTCATTTAATATTGTCATATCTTGCTGAGGGTGTCACACTCCTGTGATCCTAGTAGTTGGCCGACTGAGACAGGAGGACCGCAGGTTCAAGGCCAGCCTCAGCAACTTTAGTGAGATCCTGTTACAAAATTTAAAAATTAAAAAGGACTGGGGGTGTAGCTCAGAAGTAGAATTCCCCTGAGTTCAGTTACCAGTAACAACAACAAAATATATGTAGCCATATCTTCAAGACTTACTGTTCATGTTTATACAGATAGACCTCTTGTTTAAACTACTGTATTGATTAATTAAATTGCTGAATTACTGATTTCTTTTGTGATTAACATTTGGATCATTACCTGTTTGCTATATAGTTTCACAATCCTTTATCCAAAACCCTTAAGAACAGACTACTTCGAAATTCAGATTTCTTTCAGCTTTTAGGGTGGAAATGTGGTACATATACCCCATGTTATGTAACATCCCCAACATGCATGAAAACTGCAATAAAATTTCACACTGAAGAATGAATGAATTACACCACCTAATTAGTTTGCTATAAACTTACAAAAAATTGGTTTTATAGAACTTTCTGGATTTTAGAGTTATGGTCCTTTGATGAACATCCCTGTTATATATGTCTCCAAATCTGTAGGATATATATATCCTACTCCACTTCTAGCTATATATATATGTGCGTGTGTGTGTGTGTGTGTGTGTGTGTGTGTATGTATATATTTCTTTTTATAAGAACAGCATCATTGCCCCTTGCTTACTTCCTACTAGTTCTTTGCTTGGTTATATTATCACCTAAGCACATGGTGGACCTCATACTAAAGAAGTCTGAAACTTTTTTTAGCAATATACATATACTGCTAGAATTGGAGTGCTGGAGTCATGTGATAGGTGCATATTGATTTCATTAGATATCAGCCATGAATGAGAGTTCTAGTTTCCCCACATCATGTCAGTGTGTGTATTCTCAAACTAAACTATTTGTCAATCTGAAGGGAGCATTGTTTTTAACTTGAGTTTTCCTGAATTGCTAGTAAATTTGAGCATCTCTTCATGTACTTATTGACCATTTGGGTTTCCTTTTCTGTCATTTGCCCTTTAACAAAAAGTTGTTGTTTGACTTTTCCTATTGATTATTAGCAGTTCTTTATATATTCTAGACATCAATATTTTGTTTTCTGCTACAGTTACCTTTCGAGTCTGTACCATCTTTTATTTATTTATTTATTTCTAATGATGCCTTTGGTGTAAAGAAGGCTTTTATTTTGATATAGTCAATTTTATCAGTTCTTTCCTTTGTGTTTTGTGGGTTTGGAGTTGTTTTTTGTTTTTATCTTTATGTATGCATAAATTCTGTATGCATGCCTATATTTTCTTTAGAAAGTTTGGAAACCTTTTTTACCTTTAGGTTTAAACCAACCTGTGTATGTGTGTGTGTAAAATATGAAGTGTGTTTTTTCCATGTGGGTAACAATTGAAGCTGTCAATACTTATCGTAGTCCATTCTTTTCCAACTGGTTTATGTCACCAAGTTCTCAAATATGTGGGACTGCTTCTGGACTCTATTATTTCTCTTTGGCTTAGTTAGGTTTTGTCTATCTTTGTCCATGTGTCCCTGCACTGCTACCATATTTTAATTATGGCTTTGTAATGAGTCTTGATAGCAGATGAGACAAGTCAGCCCTTCACATTTGTATTCAGAGTTGTCTTGCCCCCCCCCACTATGTTTTTGTTTTTTTTATTACATTGCTGAAAAATGCTACCAGCTTTCCAATTTGCTTTAAGTCACTGTTGCAGATTTACCTCACTACCCACATCCAGGCCCTCAGTAAATGCCTCTTCAGTCCATCAGTGTTACCATCCAGTCCTCTATAGCAATTCCCATGGCTACCCTGATCCAGATGTTCCATCCCCCATTCCAAAATATCCTGGACTTGACTTACTGAAGCAGCTGTCTGGTTGCAGAGTCTAGTAGTGATTTCTAGTTGCTTCTCAGAGCTACAAGTCTTGCCTAGGAGCACTCTGGAAGTTCTTAGACAGCTGGCTTAGTTTTGTCGGGTGCCCTAGGTCGTATTTAGACGCCACAAGGAACCCCTGTAAAAGACTAGAGGCAAGCTGAAACCAAGTTTGGGCTTCTGGCTGGCACTGGTAGATTTGGGGGTCATGGTCCTGAGTGCTCACCTGGAGGAGGGTTACTGACCTTTCCCTCCAGGGCTGGGGATGAGGCCCCTTTCACACAGACTCTAATGTGGAGAGACTGTAAGCACCAGGAGGTGATTGTTGGGTCTGGTGTAAGCAAAATCAGGGACTGATGATAGGGAACCACCAAGAGGGGTTCTGAGGGGGACCTTGCAAAGCCTCCAGAGAGTGCTCTGGAACTGCTGTCTGGGACCATGTTACATTTACAGATGCATGGCAGTCGCCTCATATTGCCAGGAAACATGTTTACTAAACAGGAGATCCTATCTCTGAGGCCTCTGAATGGTTTCCTCCACTCATCAGCTCATCCCCCTCTCCTCTCAGACCAACTCTCCTTCCAGCAGGCCAGCCTGCTTGTAATCCACACGGCATGCTTTGCATGCCTTTCGTTTTCTTCCTATCTTCCTTTGCTAAATCGTGTCTCCTTTAAAGTGATGCTCAGAGCTCCTCCATCCGCACAACTTCCCAGCATACACTTTCTCAGCCCCGGCCCTTCTCCTTGCTTGCTTTTGCTTCACACCACTGTGCATAGCTCCTCAGCTTTGTTTGTTTACACTTATGTGTGTTGGTTTTCTTGTAAATCTTCTCAGGGCTTTTTCATGTCTCTCTGGCCTGTTATTTCTAATTACATTGTTTCTCAAGGACAAGGAGTCTATCTCCCTTGCCCTTTGACTCTTGCTAGTACAGACCAGTGCTCAGCACATTGGGTCATAGAACAGAGAGTGGGATTGGTTGGATCTTAGTTGAGGTTTATCACTTACTGTGTGACCTTGAACAAGTTACATAACCTTTCTGGGTTTTAGTTGTCTTATTTATAAAATGAGAATGATGCTATCATGCTTTCTTCACAGGGTTATTGACTTAGCAGTCCCTAAATGGAGCCTATCAGTATTATTATTAGTGTTTGGATATTAGAAACCATGCCAAAATGTATGGCCTAAAGTACCACATAGAAATTTTACAGTTCAGCAATGCTGTCAATTTAAATCAGTTACATGTTGGCATAAAAAAAATTGTCTTTCTTCATTGAAGCGCTGTTGATTATTGCTGTCTCACTCATTTCCTCCCTCTTCCTTTGATAGGCAGGTCCACGAGATCCAGTCTCACATGGGACGCCTGGAGACGGCAGACAAGCAGTCTGTGCACTGTGAGTAATTAACTGTGGAGACCAGAGTCCTTTCTCTGATGACACGGTGCTAATGGGCTGGGTTTCCTGACTGCATTCTGCCTCGGGGCTTAATGATTCAGCGTGGAATGAGTTTTGTTGTTAGGGTGGACAGAAAAACCCCATGGCAAAGTCACTGATTTCCCTGATTGTGCCCTTTGGAATCCCACAAGTCTTATCCCCCATTACCCCTCCACTCAACCTGACATGGCCCTATGGGAATGGGAGTTTTTCCCCCCATCTGTCTTAATCTAATTACCTAGTCCTTAGAGGAATGCACTCCATAAAAATTCAGAGATGTTTAACTGGAATTGGCCATTTCTTGTGAGCTGAGAACTCTGGCTTTTTAGGAGGATTATTGAGATACGAACAGCAATATTAATTAGTGTAGTTCCCACACCGTGGTTTCTTTTGAGAAGCTTGCTGGGTTTTGTTTTCTGGCTCTTTTTCTGTTCTAAGAGACACCCCTCTCCCAGGTTGACCCGCAGATCCTGCAGAAGCTCTTGTCACTTCGCTGCCTGGCTCTTGCCAAGCCCTTTCTTCTCTTTTCCTGTCTCCTTCCACAGCTCCAAAAGCATCCCTTCTTTTGGCAGTACACTGGCAGCATCCTAACCTAAACCATGTGCTTTTGCTGCAGACAAGAAGGCCCAGGAGGGGCAGTGCCACCAGTCTCCCTTCTTGGTGGGGCAAGGAGTGACCTGGACACCTTTTGCACACAGTTCAGTTTCTGTCCATTGGGCTTTGTCTGCCTTCCCAACAATCTCATTGTTACTTGATTAGTAATGGAAAAGAGGTCATTTTGACCATCTTATCAAAAGAGGAAAATGATTGTATTTTTCATATCTTTTTACCTCTGTGGATTCTTCCCTGAGCCTTTCCTATTGATACTTGGTCTATTTTGAGGACTCCAATGTAGTTCAACCCACCCATTCTTAGGAGAGAGTCATAGAGAATTCTTCTATGTATGTTTCCATACAAATTTTTCCTTTCCTTTGTGCATATTTTTTAACCTCATTATTGTAGGGAATTCAATTGACATTCTTTTTACTAGGTATTTATAATCCCTATCTGAGATCAATCAAAGGAAAAGAGACTAATATAAGAAAATTTAGCTTAAAATACTAATTCGGGTAACCTTTTAATGTTTGTTTTATTTTCTAAAGATAAAGTTTATTTCTACAGATTTACATTTAGCTTTAAAAAAATGGCATTAACAGTTATGTGTGTGTATATATATATTAAACATTTACAGTATATCTTGAATTTTATTACATTATTCATTTGTGTATACATTTTTTATCCTTTTGAAATACACCTTTTTATTGGTTATGAGAAAAATGTTTGATTTATTATTCTAATTTAAGTTCACTATCTTTTTCTAGCAATTATTCTTTTTTCTTCTTCTTCTTTTATGCAGTAGTAGAAAATGAAATCCAAGCAAGCATAGACCAGGTATTCAGCCGTCTAGAACGTCTGGAGATTTTGTCCAGCAAGGAGCCCCCTAACAAAAGGCAGAATGCCAAACTGTGAGTGCTGACCTCGCCACGGCCCTGATCCCCAGACCCGTCATGGCAGGCCTTCCTCCCGGGGAGGCTGTAGAATATTTGCAAAATCCACGTGTATATTGAAAAAACAAGACAATGAAGTCCTCCGGAGGGCACAGTTCTGTCGGAATGATACCCCCTCCAAGTCTAAAGCCCATGAGGTTTGTGGCTCAGAAGCCTGAGGTGCCCTGCCTCTTTAGTGTCATTTTGAGATTTTGCCTCCAGTTCTGTTTTTCCATCCAGACTCCTGGGCACTTGAAGCCTAATGCTGCCTGGGAATTTGGCCCTGCTGTTTGGTTCCCACTGAGTTCTTCTTGGGTTGAAATGAAATCATGCTCTTACTCACTTCAATCAGTCTATTTATAATGAAATGCTGATCTAATGTTTGATACTGTACCATGAAATTAAAATGAAACCACCCTTACCACTCCACCCCCAGTCCCTGCTCCCAAAAGTTTTATGAAA
Source organism: Graphiurus murinus (assembly GCA_004027655.1). Classification (NCBI taxonomy): domain Eukaryota; kingdom Metazoa; phylum Chordata; class Mammalia; order Rodentia; family Gliridae; genus Graphiurus; species Graphiurus murinus. Next base: position 13,061 of record PVLC010004545.1, on the reverse strand, counting down.
CTTCATTGATGCTTTACCTCAAAGATGCCCTTGGGCCTCTTCCAGGAGAGTGATAAAATCCATAGAAGGTCAGGAAGGGGTCATTGAACCTGCTTCCTGTCACCTGTTCCCTGTCATGCATCCAGAATCAGACCAGCAGGTATGTAAGTAAAGCTGCTGGAATCTTGTGTGCTAGCACCCACTTTAATCATGAGCTACTTCTTTACTTTCAACATCAGTGACCCACATCAGAATTCAGGAGGATGGCACGGGATAATGTGGGGAGAAGTAAGGAAATGTTTCTGTCCTGAATGCAGAGCCTGGCTGCCTCAAATTGTGCCGCTGTGGGTTCCTGGAATTTAATCTCTTTCTCCATCAATTCCAGTCGAGTCGACCAGTTAAAGTATGATGTCCAGCACCTGCAGACTGCTCTCAGAAACTTCCAGCATCGGCGCTATGCCAGGGAGCAGCAGGAGAGACAGCGAGAGGAACTTCTGTCTCGCACCTTCACCACAAACGTAAGCCAGGCACTGAACAGGTTGTCAGGGCTGAACTGGAGTTGCTGAGCTTCATCTTTTTAGGGGGTATCTGAAGCAAACTGATGAGGAGGAGACCAACTGGAAATGATGGGACTTTGTACACTGCCGTGGCGACTAGACTAGACAAGGAATTTCTTTTTCCAAAACAGAAACCTGAAGAGGAAGCAGTTAAATTGAGGGAATAGTCAGAGGTGAAAATTACCTGGTTCATATGTCTGATGCAGAGGTGGAAGTTCACATGGTCGAAATGTTTTTGTGGTCAGATAGAGATGATTAGAATGCAGACCATTGGTAGAGAAGGCGGCATTTCAAAGCTGCCTCCGGGCAGTTGCCATTATGCTGTGTATGTGTGTGGTTCCAGTGTCGGATGCATTAAAATGTTTTTGCCTCTAGTCTGAACAGCAATTTGGAGGAATTTGTTAACAGATGTTTAGTCTTGGATGGACTGCCTGACTTGAGTCTCTTTGAAATGGACTGTTGGTTTGCATGTTTGGTCTGTTAGATCCTGCCCTTTGGTCTCAGTAGGACTATTCCTTTCACATGGCTATAGAGTGAATATACTGGCCTTTTCTGGGCCCCGTATAATGGTGTTCCACTAAATGAGATAGCTCTGGGGTTTTTCTATTTTGTTTCTTACACAGTTGTTTCTTTTCTAAAGAGGTGTCAGCTTTCCAAGCCTGTTGTTAGAATTCACATCATTTTCCACTTTGCAGATGCTTAACTCGTGGCTCCATCCATGCATTAAGTAAGTTTCCCCAGTTGTGTCAGAATGTGCCTGAATAGTTTTTGTTTCTCCTGAGACAGCAGTCAAGTCACAGTGATTAGTAATTCAAAAATGTAATGCACTATAAGACACACTGAGAGATGGTGCATGGGCTTTGATAGCTATAATGTTGCATCAGGCGCATTTAGGTCAGGGATGATCTCGCGGGATTGTTTTGTTTCTTGCCAGCCTGATGTGACGCTATGCATACAGTAGGCCCTTAATAAACATTGACTTGCCAAATGAAACTTTTTCCTGGTCATTTTACCATCCCACTATAATACATTATCCTGAGAGATAATGGCTATTATCAGTTAAACTTTTTCAGGTGGAGAGGCATTCAATAAATGCTTGTCAAATAAATGAAGAGAGGTCTCCTTGATTTTTTTCAAACCCTGGAGTCATTTGATCCACTGAGCACTAGCTGTATGCAGAACACTGGGTGCTAAGAGTTAAGTATGTGAGATAATAAACATGACTCCTCCCATGGAGCAGCACCGCCCAGTTAGCCAGGTGGTTGAAAATGTGAAAGATGGTTCTGAGCTTGGGCAGCAGAGGAAAGGAGGCTTAACCTGTTTGTGCCAATGGAAACTGGGGTTTAAATGGTAAAAACTACACTGCTTGGTGGGAGTTTATGCTAATCAGGCAGGAAGGAGAAGAGAACACTGCCACTGCTCGTGATGGCTTACTTCGGCCCGCAGTCCACTTTTTTATTTTTCCCCCTTGGTACTGGTGATTGAACCCAGGGACATTCTACCTCTGAGCTACACCCCCAGCCCTTTGTTTGTTTTTTCTTGAGAGTCTCACTACATTGTTGAGGCTATCCCTGAACCTGCAATCCTCCTGTCTCAGCCTCTCAAGTACTGAGATTACTGTGAGCTGGCCCATGCCTGGCTCACAGTCCACTCTGGTGTGAAATTAGAACCACTGGGATGGTCTTGGTGTTTCTTTCCACAGCATAGCCAAGAGAGCAGGCCCTGAACTCAGTACTAGGATTCCTGCCCTGCTAGACTTCTTACCAGCTGTGTGATCTTGGACAAGTTATTCCATCTCTCTGGGTTTCCATTTCTTCAACTGTTAAGTGGAAATAGAGTAACTACCTTGTAGAATGAGGGTTGAGTGAGTTTAGGGTAATGAGCATAAAGTAGAAAGTGCTTGATCAGTACAAGTTGAGCATCTTTAATCTGAAAAGCCAAACTCCGAAATGCTCCCAAATCCATGTGTTGTGGATTTCACGTTTTTAGATTACAGCTACTCAGCTGGGAAAGTCTGCAAATATTCCAAAATCTGAAAAACTGAACTCTAGACTCTTTTGTCCCAAGCATTTTGGATAAGGGATATGACCTATATTCTTTTGTTCTCCCTTTATTTCTTTAGCAAACTTTTCTTGCCTGCTTAGGAGGGTATTCCCATTTTGAACCTCCTTAGGCCTTCAATAGAGAGCACAGTCTCCTGGATCCTGAGCCTCAGTCTAATCTGAGGGATAAACTATAGATAAAATAGTCAAAGAACAAAAGCAAACATTTACTACTGCATTAAGGGGAACCCAGGTAAAGAAACATTTGGAGCAGCAGTCTTAGTGAGCAGCCAGAGGAAGGTGTTAGGAGAACCACAGTGAGATCTTGAAGGAGCAGTTTTTCCTGGGTGGGAAAGTGATATCAAGCAGAAGTTAATTAACAGTGCTCTTGTAGTGGGGCTCATCCGGAGAGTGACAGTTCTGAGGAGCCTTCTCTTCTGTGTGAGCAGAGGCCTCTCCACACCTTTGCTTGGCTCTTTCCTCCCTGTTGGGTTCTCTCATTCTTGCATCATTCCTCAGGCTGTTCTGACTTGGCCTTGGCCAAAAGATGGAGCAGTCCGAGTGGTGGGACCCCAGGAGCTTACTAGCAAGCAGAGTTAATCAAGTGCCCATGTTTCTTTCACAGGACTCTGACACCACCATACCAATGGACGAATCACTGCAGTTTAATTCTTCCCTCCACAACATTCACCACAGCATGGATGACCTCATTGGAGGCGGGCACAATATTCTGGAGGGACTGAGGGCCCAGAGACTGACCTTGAAGGTGGGGTCCCTGCTGGGGAAGAGGGAGAAGGCCTCTTGTGTTGGCCTCATCTGGTTGTTTGGAATCTACTTTTACATGTTGATAATGTGCCACCAGATTGATATTGTAGTGGCGAGACAGACCCCTTGAGTTTGCAATCTTTCTTGTCAGAGTTGAATTGCCATAAGCTCAAATTCCTTTTGCCAGTGCTTGAAACAAGCTGTAATGTGGCCTCTCTTGGTATTCAGATCTTTCCCCATTTACTAACCATATGTGAAATTAACTGCTACTACAAGGGGAAACCAATAATGGGCTGAGATTTTATTAAGAATCTACTCTTGTCACCGTGAAGATCAGGCTGATTTGTAGGGGGGTTTTCCTTACCTCTGTGTCCTGCCTTAATAACAAGACCTTTTTGGGTGGCAGTCCCGAGTTCCCATGGGTGGGGTCTTTGGGTTACCTGAGACTGCAGGTGATAGCTTCTTCAGCACATGGTGGCAGTCCCCAGTCGCTCTTCAGCTGCAGATATCCCTAGAAGCCCTGCCCCATTGGCAGTGTGGAGACTCTGACCTCCTGGGAGTGGTTTACAGAAACACTACACAGACTCTGATATTAGTTGTGAAGTTTCAGCCTCAGCCCTTTTCCTGTGTCAGCCCTGATGGCTAATGGGGTGTGGGCTCTGCCTGTTATCAGGGTGTGGCCCCTGGAATTAAGTACTCCCAGCCACTGAGCTGTGAGAAACAGTCACTCGGAAGCATGAACTTTATCTCAGTTTTTGTTGGACTACATTGAGCCTGTCAGCTCCGTAGGACTCTGGTGCATTTCTGAGCAGCCCCTGCCATCTGTACCAGGGAGAGGACCAGGCAAGCGCGTTTCACATGGCCTGGAAGGGGGTCCCCCTTTCAGAACAGCCACCTGCAGTAATCTAAACAAATACTTGTTGCCTCGCTTGACCCTTCTCTGAAGAACCACTGCTCTTTTCCATACCTTAGAAATTCTGAGTGGACAGGACCTCATGTCAGTCACACTGATGAGGAGCCAGTGGGGGTGACAGTGTCGGCACTGGGGAGTCCAGGCGCTGTCTGGCTCTCACAGTGTCAGCAGGTGGTGAGGACTGAGTCTACACGTTTCTAACTCACTTTCCTCTGCACACATACTACCACCTGTTTTCATACTACCACCTTCCTTCACCCACCTCTCAGGGAATTTCTGCCTAAACATTTGAAAGGAACACTGGAAATAGTGTGAAGGAACTGGGGTGAAGCACTCTCATTTAGGCCAATTCATGGTTGAAAATAGATGTATATTTTTGAAAACTTGGTTACTTTCAAGGTGATTTTATAAGTTCAATCCTTGAACCTCATGCGCTGATGAAATCATCTGTACTGACAGAGCTAAGCAGGATCTGTTGTAAATCTCATTTTCACTGTCACCATCATGATAAAATAATTTTTGTTTGTTTCTTAGAAGACAAAATAATCTGTACTTTTAGAGCTAGGCAAGATCTTTTGCAAGAGTCCCATCATTACTGTATGAAAAAAACATTTTGTGTTTGTTTCCTCTAACAACAGACAAGTTTGACTTGAGGTCTCCAAATATTTTTATATTTTAAATGTTTGCAGTACTAGATATTGAATCCAGAACCTTACACATGCTAGGTAAGCTTGCTGCCTCTGAGCCACACCCCAGCCCTTGAGATCTCTCCTGATGAGACATATTAGTCTTTGTGTGGGCCAAGTGTCAGTTCCAGATTCCTGTCCATGATGCCTCCTGTTCTTTCTCCCTTCCCTGGCCTCCTCTCTCAGTTGCTTGTTAATGTGTATTGATATAAGAAAAGGGACGCAGAAGCCAGGTGTGGTGGCACACAACTGTAATCCCAGCAACTCAGGAGGTTGAGGCAAGAGGATCAAAAGCTCCAGGCCAGAAAGATGACTTGTCTTAAAAATAAGAAAAGGGATGGATGGAAAACATGCTAAGTGAGATTAGTCAGTCACAAAAAGTAAAAAATCATATATTCTCCCTAATATGCGAAAACTAGTGAGAAAGTGGGACATAAGAGGGACTCTAGATGAAGGAGAAACTTTAGATGAACAAAGAAGGTGACTTAACTAAAGGTGATGGGGGGGCACCCTAATGCACATGATGTACTTTCACAAACATATCAAAGTCAGTCACTAAACTGAACTTGAGAAGGAGGGAGGGGGAGGGAGTGGGGTGGGAATTGGAGAAGGGTTAAGTGAGAAATGTGTGCATGTATGCCTCTACCAGCTTGTACCCAACAAAGATGTATGATTACAATGCATCAATAAAATAAAATAAGAAAAGGGCTGGGGGCATACCTTAGTAGAAGAGCATTACTGGGTTCAATCCTCAGTACAAGGGAATAGGGGAGGCAGATGTGGGATTGTAGACTAAATCCATCCATCTGAGTACAGAGGGTGTCCGATGTGTGTAAGTAACTTGAGTTTTGCCCCTGCATTCATTTATATTTGTTGCTTCATAGGAAATTGAATGTGTATTTGAAAGCAATGAGGAAGGACAGGCTGGATGTTCGGGCTGCTGGTTTAGGGGTAAAATATGCCTTTGGTGTGCCATTTATATGAGGGGCTTTGGATCATTGTGTTGCGGTCTGTCATGTTTCTTTCCATCTTTCAAATCCTCTTGTAAATACAGACTTCAACCCACACATTGTACTCAGTAGAATCCCCAAAGATTCACTTCTGCAAAGGGTACAGGTTAGTATTGAGGATTATGGAGCTAGAGAGCCAAGCAAAGGTTTTCAATATGGCCTTTAAAATATATATTCTACCTTTGCATTTGCTTATTGAAGTATGATTTATATCCCATGAGGTGTACAGATCTTACTTGTACAGTTCAGTGAATTTTGACAAAAGCATCCAGCTTTTTAACTCCTATCAAATTATAAACCATTTTCATCACCTCCAAAAAATTCCTTTCCTTTCCTAGTCATACTACCTGTCTCCCCCAGACAACCACTATCCTGATTTATTTCACCTGAAATTAATTTTTCCTATTATTGAACTTCATATAACTATTCATACTGCTGTTTTGTGTGTGGCTTCTTCCTCTGATGTTTTCAAGATTCATTCATATTGTTACACATTTGGTTACATGTGGTTATTAGGTCCTTTCTATTGCTAAGCAATATTCCATTGTGCAGATATACCATAATTCATTTATCTATCTTCTGGTTGATGGGTACTTGAGTTGTTTCCAGTTTTTAGGACTCCTATTGTTTTCTCAAAGCTTGTCATTTTAGCTTTTATGTTTAATTCTGTGATCTATCTCAAATTAGTTTATTATAATGTGAACCAAGGTTTATTTTTATACACATGAAATACGTGTGTGTATGTGTATGATACATTTATGTGATAATTTATTATGTAGCCAGTTGTTCCAGCACAATTTGTGGGAAAAGATGGTTCTTTCCACCTTGTATCGCCCTGGTACCTTGATGAATCTCTTTTTGGTAGATGTTACTTTTTATATGCCCAGGGCCTGACCAAGAAGATGTCCATTGGTAGAGCTCCAGCTCAGGAATGCCTTCACTCACAGTTGGTCTTTGTTTTCTTTCTCTTGCGGTGTGCTGCAGGGGACTCAGAAGAAGATCCTCGACATAGCCAACATGCTGGGCTTGTCCAACACCGTGATGCGGCTCATTGAGAAGAGGGCTTTCCAGGACAAGTACTTCATGATCGGCGGGATGCTGCTCACCTGCGTGGTCATGTTCCTCGTGGTGCAGTACCTGACGTGAGCCAGCCACGCCCTGCGGCTGGACAGTGCTCCCACCGTGTGAGAGTGCGAGTGTGTGTGTGAGAGAGATCAGGGCCCCGGGGCTGCCTTTTGAGATGTATGCCCACCTTAACTGTGAAGACCACTCGGCAGTAATTGTGATCTAGTTTCAAACCTGCTCTGTCTTCTGTGACATCTCGGAGGGGAGCTAGTGCCACCAAGATGCCTGGTGCTTAGAAAGTGAAGTCCCTGTTCCCTCACTGCACTGGGAGAGGGAAAGGTGGCTTCGGGGCTTTGTCCACACAGCTGGTGCGTGCTCTGGAGAGGCTCTCAGTAAGCCTTTACACGGGACTGCCCACACCGTGCATACCCTGCCTTCACCCAGCCTTCGTGGCTCTGAATGGAGAGGCTGGAGCAAAAACAAAACGGAGGGGAGAGGCCTTCTCTTCCTGCACCCGTTATAGTAGATCGAGTCACATGCTCTTGCTCCTCCCCCTCCAAATGACACGTAGATGACTAATTGCTATCAGTTGTCATCTTTCCCTGGAAGTAGCTACCTAGGAGGAGCGGGAATATCGAAGCTATTGCTGATAATGTGTAAGCTTTTCCACACTAGGGTTGCTGGGTGTTTGTCCTTCCTGAAATGAGGCCAGGATTATTCCCTGGCAGTGTTCAGTCTGGAGACTAAAGACCCAAGACACTGGTATTTTCTGGTCATGACTAGAATGGTTGACTCTAAAGGTTCAGAGACTTTGTCTGAACACCTGCATCTGGGCTTTGGCAGGCCTTGGTCCCTTTGAAGGTAGCTATGAGCAGAGGTTAGTGATTTATCCATTATGGTATCATCTCTAATTCTTTGGCTCTCTTCTCTTCCTATAAATGTATGAGCAACTTCTCAACCAGGGTAGGCCACCCTAGAGATGTCCCTGGTGTATATGTCCTTGTGCGACTTTTTAGGGAAGGAGAGACCTTTCTCCTTCTCTTCCCAGCCCTGGATTAAGGCTGTACCTTAACACCTGGGATATTGTGGAATTTATTATAGAGCCAGTCTGTCTTGAAGTCTACCTAATGTAATTAATCTCTGAAAGCACCAGAAAGACCTGACTGGCAGTCATTCACCTGTCACAGGCCCTGCCTTCCCTGCCTGCTCTAGGCTTAGTAGCCTCATGGCAAGGCAAACAAAACAAAACAAAAAACACTTAAAATTTCCCAGAACTGGAAACCTGGTCAGTATTAACCCCACCTTGGTCTTGTCCCACATATTTCCGTCTTTGTTCCTTGTGGCTTGAACTGTCTTCTGTCTTATTTCTCCTCTTTACTGTGTGACCCATTCCACCTCCCTTCCTCACCTGTTTCAGCAGCAGTGTTGCTCTCTTCGGGCACATCTGTTCGAATTTTCTTAATTGCCATAAATTTTTAACACGAGTTTGATGAGTACTGATTGCACACTTGTGGTCAGATGGGATAGCCATGCCTTCTATCCTGCTGGCCCAAACAGGGGCCCTCGATTTCCAGGAAGGAGGGATCTTTGTCCCCTTCTAGAAAGATGGACGCCCTGTGGAGTGAAAGCACTGGCCTGGAGCAGGGACAGAGGGGTTGTGGCATCTTAGGCCCGACTTTGGGGAGCTTGATGTTTTCATCACCCCCAGCACAGAGCTCTCGGCAGGTCTGTGATGTGAATTTAGACGGCACAGACCTGGCCGTCCTGCCCTGGGCACCTAAGGATCCTGCCAGACAGCACTCCGGAGGAAGGTGTGCAAGTTGCAGCTGAGCCATTTGGACTTGAACTCTGGGAGGCAGAAAACTCCCCATCCCCCTACCTTCAGGAGGCCGATACTACATCTCTTTGTAGCATATACCAGTGTGTTTCCACACTTGCCTTCATAGCAGTTGCTGGCCTCAGTGGACCTTCCTGCTGCACCTTCGGAGCCAGCTCTCCCTACTTTGTAATAAATCTTGTGGAGGTGGCGTGTGGGTCTTGACTCCCTGGGCTGGGGAGCAGCAGCCAGTGCATCTGGAGACCCTGGGGCAGTGAGACGCTGTGGTCTCATGACTGCCCCCCTCACGTTTGTGTCCTGGGCTCCTCGAGCAACATCTTGGCCTGACTGGGTGCCTCTATCTCCAGGGGCCCCAGAGAGCGGGGAAGGGTCCAGGCCTGGGGGCCGCACCCTCTAGTGGAGCTAGAGGCGAATTCTTAGTTGGAGCTGGTTCAACAGGCAGCCTCTGCCACCTGGTGTAGGAGTGAGGCATACCTGCTGTGGTTTGAAACAGGTGGGTTGCCGGGAGGGCTTGGAATATCTTTAATACATGGGTGTTTACTCTATGTGTGGCCATTTTAGGAAAAGCCAAATTCAAAGCCCAAGTAAGTAGAAGAGTCACGATACAGTTTCAACTGTGGGTTTTTTCCCTAAAGCCACTTGCCCTGATGAAATTTAAATGGATTCAATTTGCAAATTTGGATTTACACTCACTGTTTTCAAAAGAATCAGCTGAATAAAGTTGAGATTTATTTTATTTAGAAAATCGTACTTTGTAAAAAGAATTTGACATTCATTTTTACTTTTTAGTTTCAAAGGCCTTCACACACTGCTCCATGGCCAAGGATGAGGCCGGCTGCTTCAGAAGCAGCTGGTAAACTTAAAATTACAGATTCCTGGGACCTATCCCAGACCTCTTGAAGCAGAACTTTTTTTTAGTCTTAAAGGTAATTCTGATGTATATGTTTTGGAACCATTGTCTCCTAGACAGAAGGCTTTTAATTAAAGATAGCATTTGAAAGTGTATGGTGAATTCACTCAGCATGCACACGTGAAGACCAAGACCTGTCAAGTCCAAAACAAGGTCTTATTTGTGATCTGCTTTATTCATTTATAGTCTACCTTATTCCAGAAAAGAGCGGAAGAGATTTATAGGAAGTAACTTGGGGCTGGAAGTGTAGCTCAGTGGTAGAGCACTCAGCATTTGAGAGGCTCTACATTCAAGCCCCAGGAAGGCAAGGGTGAATGTATAATTTATGTGGGGGGAGCTGATACCAGGGATTGAACTCAGTGGCATTCTACCTCTGAGCTATACCTCCAGCCCCATTTTATTTTTTATTTGGAAATAAGGTCTCACTAAGTTGCTGAGACTGGCTGCGAACCTGCAATCCTCCTGTCTTAAGCCACCCAGGTACTGGGATTACAGGTGTGCATCATCATGCCAGGCTGGGGATTGAGCCAAAATAAGGAAATAAACAGTGAAACAAAAAGTGAGGACCACAAACAAGTGAAATTGGAGCAGAACATCAATGTGGAGAAAAGCCCGGATGCAACTCAAAGCCTTCCTGACACGCTCTGGGGAATCCCTTTGTGGTCCTGAGCCCCAGCTGAGGAGCACGATCTTGCTGGCTTCCCTGTACCCCTTACTGGAAGTCAAGCAAACTTATTTTCCTGTATCCCCACTAATCTGCACAAACCCTCTGAGTTAGGGTCTGTGTTGTCCCCACTATGCAGATAAGGGCTGAGCTTTGATGGCTTGCTGGAAGCCCTGCAAGATGTCCCAGAGAAGCTAGCTCTGGTCTGGCCGGGTCCTCGCCTCCCTCCCACACTCCCCTGGAGACTCAGCTGGGATGTGGGGTTCAGAGGAGGCCGCCTGCTGGCACCGGATGCAACGCTACCCGACATTTGTTGGAGACCATTCAGAATTTACATGGCAAGTTCTCTGTTTTAAACCATCTTCCTAATACGAAGAGGGAGAGGATGTGGGGAACCTTCTGAAGGGGAGGTTGTATCTGCATCTTGCCACGAGGTGGCGCCATAACCACATCTATGGCTTTTCAGCCTGGAGTTCTGCCCAATGCTTTAGACAACTGCAAATTTAGTTGGGTTCTCTTTAGGTTCACGTTTTCTTATTGAATACTGACTCTGGGCTGCTCTTGGGGCTCTCAGAGTATGAACAAAAGTGACCCCCAAGGCCCCAGCTAGTTCAAATGTCTAGGACTCCCCTTTCAGCCCTTACCTTGGCACATGGACATTGCAGACAAGCATGGAAAACATTCCACAGTGTGTGGTGGTTATTCCTCCCCTGCCTTTTTGTGCCCTTTCATGTGGCACATCAGACGGGAGGGAACAAGGTGGGGTGAAGCTGGTGGGTGCCTAGCCCCCTCTTGTGCAGTTGGTAAGTTCCCCACACAGAACCCCACTTGCGTGCGTGTGCGCATACACACACACACACTCCATCCCTGTGTCCCTCTAGCATCTGGCTCTACACTGGGATCCCTTAGGAACTTTTAGAAATTCCCCCTGAGGGTGTTTTACTTTGATAACTCTGATTGTGTACTGCCCAGGTGGTGGCAATGGGCAGGTGTGGCCTGGAGCAGACAGGAACAAGGCTAGGCTGACCCTGCGGACCTCCCTCCGGCTACACTGCGGAACCACTGCCCTAGCTGGGAGTTGGGGGTAATTCTCCTGTCGGGTTTGGGTAGGAGCTAAATCCACTCGGCCAGTGAGTGCCCCTCATTGACTGATACTGCTCTATACTGAATAAACGCTTCCTAGTGTGACCGGCTAGCCCACTACATCCTGCCCTTGGCTTTGGAAGATGACGTGCTCTTTTGCATAGCTGCTCCTTTGCACAAAATGTTTCCTGTTGCATGTGTCATAGACACCCCCACAACCCCGTGTAACCCTCCAAGAAGTCTCCTGGGGAATGGACCTTTGTGTATCCCCAGCTTTGTGCAGATAGTAGGTAGGCAGGAACTATGGGTAAGTGGCCCACAGGAGGATGCTTGGGCTCAGCCCGTGCAGGTAACAGACTTGGAAATGGGCGTGATGGTCCAGTGAAGCTGCTGTGGCCGGGCCCTCGGCAGCAATGGGTCAAGTAAAAGGGACAGAGGAGTGGACCCCATGAGGGAAGATGTGTCAACCAGGTCTGGGTTGGGGGGAGGTCAGGAGGGTGGTCATCTTGTTTGAGTGTTAAAGCAGAATGGCCTGAATCCTGTCAACCCCTGTCCAGTGTAAGCAGGATGGTTAGCCGCCCTAGATAACCTAACGGGTCGGACAGCCATGTCTAATGCAGGGCGCCCAGAGAGAGGGGCCTGTGGCCTTGAAGGCTGACTCCTAACAGCCCAGCCTTTGGTGTGGTCTCGTAGCCCCTCCTCCCAGGCACCTGTGATGTGGAGGCTCCTAGAATCCTGACAGGCTTGACCAGGCCAGGAGGTTGGAGGCCACCTCCCCAGAGAGGGCCACAGCACCAGGCACGACCTTTGCCTTTGTGTGTTGAGGCTCCTCCAGGGCTGCCCGTCGTGGTTTGCAGTGGATATTGAGTGCACGGCTGCACCAAGCCCCACACCAGGAGCAGGAGGCAGAGCCTGGCTTCAAGTCCCGCCCTGCCGGTGCAGCTCTCTCCTCCTGGAATGAGTAGCACCTGTTCACGTCCCTGCCCAGTGGTCGTGAGGCCCAAATGACCTAGTGTTTGTGACAGAGGTCTGAAGCAGTGATTCGCAACCTTGGTCACTTCCTGGAATTACCTAGGGTTTAAAACTGATGTGAGGTCTCACCAACAGAGGCTCTGGCTACTTGGTCTGGGCTTCAGGACTTTTTTTTTTTTTTGTACTAGGAATTGAACCCAGGGACCTTCTACCTTTGAGCTGCACCCCCAGGCCCTCCACCCTTTTTTAAAAATTTGAAACAGGGTCTCGCTAAATTGCTGCGGCTGGCCTTCAATTTGGGTTCCTCCTTTCTCAGCCTCCCAAGTATTAGGATTGCAGGCATGCTCCACCTGACCAAAGGACTAACTTTGCAAGGAGCCTCTTGCCCTAAATGCCTTCCAGGTGTCAGGGGCTGTTGTTCCTATTTAGCTCTTCATGTGAAATGACCGGCTGGAGGACACACTACCCTGCAGTCTCCAAAGTTGCAGGACGATGGTTCAGAGCAGCTGTCACAGTGGGGATGTTGACTAGGAAGGGCTTTTCCAGAGAGTGAGGTGACAGGCGCTGGAGGAGAGGAC
>PVLC010004544.1:9316-84117 GCA_004027655.1 Graphiurus murinus | reverse complement strand
TGGAGCTTGGAGTGCAATTCAGATTTTGGTCAGTGAAAAATGTAGGAGGAAGAGAGAGAGAGACAGAGAGAGAGAGACAGAGAGAGAGAGAGAGACACAGAGAGAGAGAGACAGAGAGAGAGAGAGACAGAGAGAGAGAGGAAGAAGAAGAAGAAGAAGAGGAGGAGGAGGAGGAGGAGGAGGAGGAGGAGGAGGAGGAAGAGGAGGAGGAAGAGGAAGAAGAGGAGGAGGAGGAGGAGGAAGAGGAGGAGAGAAAAGAGAAAATCCTAGGTAAGAAGCACACATCAGCAAAGGTGTGGAGGGAAATGACTGTAAAGGCCTGTTATGGGTTACAGTGCTCATGCTGGCCTGCCTGTCTGTGAAACTGTTAGAAAGGATGAGGTCCATTCACACTGCTAGTCTAGTGTTAGACCAGGATGCCATATCCAGACTTGAAAATATGTGGCCATTCTATTAAGGCTAATTGAGGCATTGGGGAACTTGGATGCATTCTCAAGGTGAATGGAAGCAAGCAGAGCAGAAATGACAGCCTTATGCCATTCTCTCTCCCTGAAACCACAGCAAACATCACCAGTCAGTAACAGCATTGCTTCAGGGAGTGGAAGCACACACCTGTAATATCAGTACTTGGGAGGCTGAGACAGGAGGATTCAAGGCTCTAGGACAGCTTCAGTAATTTAGTGAGACGCTCAGCAACTTAGCAAGACACTGTTTCAAAATAAAAATAAAAATAAAAAAAATAAGAAGTGCTGGGGATGTACCTTGGAGGTAAAATGCCCCTGCGTTCAATTCCCAGTACCAAACAAATAATAAAATAACAGCATTGCCTCAGAGACCTTTCAACTCAATACTTCTCTACTCACCAACAACAGACAACAGATTAGAGTTTACAAATAAAATATAACTGATTTGCACGGCTTGTCTGTGCCTAGGATACACAGACAAAAGTCCCCAGCAGTCAGATGACTTGGGTTTGAGTCCCAGCTTTACTACTTCCTGCTGAGTCATTTAGGCTACTGACCTCTCTGAGCTATTGCTTAGCCATCTGCAGATGAAGAAGAAAGGAACTACTCTTTGTGAATGCTGTGACAGAGGCCATGCTAAGTGATCGTTTCATCTCACTTTCTTCTCTACCTGACGGCACAGCAAAGAAACCTTCCCTGGTAGCTTCTGTGTGCAGCTAGGTTGGCTCATGTGACTGACTGGGCCCCTGGAATACAGAGGGAAGGGGTATGTGTGGCTTTAAGCTTGATCCTAATCTCCATACTCCTCCACATGCACTGCTTCATCTCCCTTCCGTGGAGGACCCGAGGCCAGGAATAGCTTGACAGAAACAGCCAGGGTCCCCAAGTCACCTTGTAGAAGCCTGCCCACCACAGTCTCCACTGGAACTCCTGTGAATGAGAAATCAGTCCCCATTTAGTTAAGCTACTGAGATCATAGAGTTCCCTATGGCAGTTTCCATCAACTATGCCAATCACTCTAAGTGCAAATACAAGATTTCGTGGAAATGCCCTCCTAGGAAGGTACCCTTCTCCCCCATTTTGCTATTCTGCTGATGACAAAACTGAGGCTGAAAGTTAGAAAACTTCATCATGGTTCCACTTTGGGAAGGCCAAAGGAGTTTGAAAGACCCTTCTCCACCAACATTCATCTGCAGTGTAAGATTCTGGGGCGATTTGAAGGCTCAGTGGGCTCTTGGAGGTGAACAGGTTATAAATAAGGAGGAAGCACTCAGAGGTTGATCATTACAGTGATGTGAAAGGACCAAGATGGAAAAGTTTGCCCTCTGGAGGGTGGCGGCTCGGGCCAGCTCCAAGGCCCATGTGCACGAACCGGCAGAGCCAGCCAGTCCCTGTTGCTCGCTGGGAGGAAGCACTGGTACAGGGCCTTGCACCTCTGCACCTCTGAGAGCCCGAGGACTGGGAGAAGGGGCTGGGAAGAGGGCAAGGGGAATGATTTTAATGGCATAGCAGTAAATGAGCATACTTTTAAATATCAGCCTGATTTACAGGTTCCACCCACTTAATTGCTTCTTTCATAAACTCTGCACGTTTCATACATCATGGCAAATCATTAAAGAAAGATCCCTCGTGTAAAATATTAAAGGTGAATGGTCTTTCCAAGGGGCAGCCACAAGCATTTCTCTGTGTGGCCAGGCCTGGGGTTTGGGCAAGACAGGGGTATTGAATGAGAAAGCTGCCTCTCCCCAACTCTGAGGCTGCCCAGCCTGGGCCCACATCTGAGGGGACAGGAAGGAGATCCCTGGTCCTTAGCAGCAACCCTGGATTCTGATTCTGGCTCTATTCCCATTTTTTCAAGAACAAAGTAGATGAGGCTTTGCAAATGAACTGTATGCCCAGCCCCGCAATGGTGCAAGAGATCACACCATAAATCCACAAGGGATCATAGCTTGGTAGACAGAACTTTGTTGAGATACTCAAAGATTTAAAGATCCTGCAGAAAGATGATTTTTGCTTACTTTCACTAGCTGTAAAACTGTCCCTCACATATTGGTATTGAGTATTTGAGTATTGCAGACCATAAAGAAAAAGAAAAGTGGATATTCTGCCTAAAATTAGAGGATGGTATGGAACTCTGTTCTGTAATAGACTGACAAAGAGTCTTTATTGACAGCCTATTATATGCCCGCTGCTTTTAAGCACTATGAAAAATGGAAGACACAGCCATGCTTTTAAGATGTTTTGAAACATGGGGGAAAGGAAAATATGAGCATTCAGTATTCATTCATCCAACTGTTAAAGACCTACTATGTGCCATATTCCTCTGTGCTAGACATAGGATAGTCTAGAAATAGGTAGATGGATATGTAGTTATGGGTAGATATAATTAGTGGTGCACTGGTACATTTTTAACCACTTGCTCAAGTGAAAAAAATAAAGATCACTGGTTAGTTGTCTTTGCTATGTTGTCAATACTCCCAACATGGCTAATTTCAAGATACCAAAGTGGCATCATTAAGCTTGGGAATTGGTAAGAGATTGCATAATAGATCCTCTTGCTAGCTGATGTGAGCTGGCTTTCCCACACTGCTGACTATAATTACAAGCTAGATTGTGTGGAATGTGCAGTGAATGTCACGTTGTTTAGAGGAGAAGGAAATAGGAGCATACTGTATCTCTCTGGAAAACATTTCTCAAACAGAAGGATGTGTACTAGGAACCCAAGGGGACCAAGGTAGGCAGAGAAGGAAGAAAGGACCTTCTGTATCAAAGAGATCAACCAAACAAAAACAGGAGGCAAGAGTGAGTGAGGGATGCATGTGTTCCTTGAAGCAGATTGAATTGGGAGTGAGGGCACTGTGAAGCCAGATAGCAGAGTCTTAGAAATAAGGCCTAAGCTCTCTGTCCCTCTTGGGCTAGGAAGGAGGCCTGGGCACATAGGAGGCCCATGGAGGTCTCCATCCAGGTCACAAGACCAGGGCCTGCTCTGGTACCAAGTATATGCACCTAGTGGCATACCAGCTCCAGAACAAGTAAAAGGTTCATCAAATAATAATTCTAATTATTTGCTCACTTATTGAGAGCAAATTGTACCATGCCAGAAATAGACCAATCATTTCCCATCTTTAGCTCATTTATTCTACATAGTCCAACAGTGGTTGATGTTATTAAGCCCATGTTCTAGATGAAGAAACCAAGGCACCCCCCCCCCCCAAAAAAAAAAGCTTAGGAAATGCTGTGGAAACCCTTGTCTGGGATATGTATTTAAGTCATGACAAAAATGAGTTTTGACCCCAGCCAGTTTGGCTCTGAGCCTGCTCTCTAAATTCTTCTGTTATTTCTTTTCCTGTATTTTATTTTCTTTAGTGTGTCAGTCCATTTTCCACTACCATAATGAAATACCTGAGGCTGGGTGAGTTATAAGAAAGGAAGTTTATTTTGGCTCAAGAGTAAAAGGCTGCATCTGGTGGTGGCCTTCTTGCTGTGGTCCTGAGGTAGAGCAGGTCATCACATGGCAAGGGACAGGCTGTGTGTGTGTGCGTGTGTTTGTGTGTGGGATTGGGGCATTTGTGCACTCTTGCGTCTCCTGTAATCTTTTTCTCTTTCTCTCTTCTTAAAAGTACAACAGCGATAATTGTACGGGCTCCACCCTGATGATCTTATCTAATCCTAATAACCTTCCAAAAGCCCCATCTCAAAAAACCATGTTCAGATAAAGTTCCCAGCCTCTTACTACGTCATGAAGAGAACTGAACTCCAACCTGAGTTTGGGGGGGGGGGGCAAACCATATTCAAACCACATTATTTTCTCCTTTCATTATTTCTATACTTCTCCTAAATTTTTAAACATAAAATAGTGAACTCCCATGACTCAGGCTAGCAATCATCAATTCATGCTAATATTGTTCTATCTATGCTTCTACTTTTTCCCACTCTCCAATTATTTTGTAGCAAACCCCAAGGTTATATAATTGCATCCATAAATACTTCAATATGTATCATTCAAACATAAGAACTCATTAAACATACACACTTGTCATTATTGCATTTTACTCTAATCATAATTTTAATATAATTCGGTGATATTTCCCCAACATTTCATAAATGCAATTGTTCAAGTTAGGGTACATACAACATTGTATTTGATTGCTCTTTAATTTTCTATAAATGCCTCTCATTTGTATCATACAACTTATTTGTGGAAGAAGCAATATGTTCTGTCCTATACTGTTTTCCACAATTTGCATTTTTTTCTGTTTATGCTCCCATGGTGTCTTTCTCTGCTCCCTACATTTCTGGTAAATTAGTTGTTAATTCCAAAAACTTGATCAAATTAAATTAATATTTTGGAGGGGTCAAGTTTACTTCTTAGGAAATGTATTCTTCTAATAGGAAGTACTTAAAAATCTGATGTGTTTCTTTTTTGTGATCTTAGCAGCCATTGCAAACATAGACAAGCAGCATAGTCTTCCCATAGGGATAAGCATGGCTAGTACAGGCATCCCTTGGTATGCATAGGCATTGGTTCCAGGACCCAAGAGGATATCAAACTCCAAGTACCTTATATTAAATGGCATAGTACACATGCTCCTTGATTTATGATGGAGTTATGTCCTGATAAAGCCATAATGAATTGAACATATCCTATGTCAAAAATGCATGTACTACCCATAACCTAGGGAACACCCTAACTTAGCCACACAGTACACAGTAGGTGTCAGTTATTTCCCCTGTGACTGCAGGCTGACTAGGAACTGTAGCTCACTGCTATGCTGGACATCACACACACACACACACACACAAAAAAAAAAAAAAAAACAAAAAACCCATTCATATCATTCATCACTAACCCAGCGGAAGATCAAAATTCAAAATCTGAAGTACAATTTCTACTGAACACATACCACTTTCACTTCATCATAAAGTAAAAGGAAAAAAAAATGAAAGTTGAACTATCCATAAGTTGAGGACTGTCTGCATTTGAATATGATGTATCTGTGTCCTCCAATATACTTTTAATCAGTTCCAGATTGTTTTTAATATCTGATATAATGTAAACTGTTATACTATATTATTTGGGGGAATAATGACAAGTATATGTTCAGTACAGATGTCATTTAAAAATATCTTTTGAGCTGGTCATGATGATGCATGCCTGTAATCTCAGTACTTGGGAGGCTGAGACAGGATTATCACAAGTTCAAGGACAGCCCCAGCAACTTAGAGAGACATTCATCAACTTATAAGACATTGTTTCAAAATAAAAAGTAAAAAGGGATGGGGTGTATCTCAGAGGTAGAATGTCCCTGGGTTCAATCCCTAGTACCAAAGGAGAAAAAATAAAGATTTGGTCTGTGGTTAGTTGAGTTTGCAAGATGTGGAACTCATAGATTCAGAGGGGTGACTGCATACAATTATAGTAAAAAAATAGGATATGTTAATTAAATCAAAATAATCCAGAACAAATCCAAATCAAAATAAAACAGAACAATTGTAAACTCTTGAGTAAGATTGCCCAGGTTACTATGCCAGCTCCAAATTTCACTACCTACAGACTCAGGCAAAACGTTTTCTGTCTTGGTTTTCTCATCTATAAAATGTGAATGAAGTTTTGAGTTATTTATGTGAAGTACTTAAATCAGTGCCTGGCTGGCACATTATATATGCTCAAACAAGCTACTTTGCTTCAGATTTTGTCAATAATGAATTTACACAACAAATATGCATTGCAGACTTGCTGTGTTGGCTGGACTGGGGTTTCAGGGCAGTGGATATTAGGTGGAGAGGAGGTGCAACCAACATCATTAGATCAAGAGGTGGAATTGGAGCCTCAATCCAATTTTATATATCTCCCAGGTGTACATGAGGCTCTTGCCAGGTCTAAATTCTGTTAGACTCTGGCAAGAGCCTCATTTCATTCATTCAATAAACCATAGACTACAAGCCATACATCACGGGCAGGGTTGAGTGGAAGCAAAGGTAAATATGTTGTTTCTAATGGATATGGCTATAAAGTTTTGGCTGGAAGGGTCAGAAGTCCTACAATCCTAAGGAAGCATGGAACACATTGAAATTTAGATACCCATGGCTGAACCTCCTGCCAATCTAAAACGCAAAATTTCTGATAGCTGGTCTCTAGAATTGGTTATTTCAAGGTGCCAAAATCGTTGTCTGTGAGGGACCAAGCAGGTACACTAGTGTTTGGCCTGTGCTTGAATCCCTTCCAGGGGTGGGGGAGGGGGCAGAGTTTATTGCTATGTGGGAAAAAGATTTTGTCAATTCTTGATTTTTTTTTTCAAGACAAAATCTTCACATACTGGTTTCTATGTTCAGGGGGAAAAAAATCTGTCTGCTATTTTGTAAACCTAGATTTTCATATGGAAATTTCAAATTTTTAGGCATTAAAAATTAACATAATTTTTAAAAATGGTTTTTAAGCGTACACGTCCACCAAAAACCAAATGGAGAGCCAGACCTGGCACATGGGTTTGTCAGCCTGAAACCCCTGGCTCATTTACTTGAGAGGAGTCGAGGGTTTTGGCAGATGGAGAGCGCGAATCGCTAGTGGCAAATCTTTCCTTGAAAAGAAAACAAATCAAAACAACAACAGGGAGGAGTCCCAGGCTCTGGGAAGGAAGCCATCCCCCTGCTCCTTTTGTTGGAGGAGGCTGCCAGCATGGCGGGGGAGCCCAGCTACACAGAACCCCTTCTTTGCTGCCATGCCACGTAAATCAGCCATTTTCTCAGAGGCAAGAACCCTTCAAAGCTATTTTACCAATATGAATTTTGTCCAAGTGATCGTTGGGGAGAATCCACAAACAGACTGCAATAAAATTAAAAATAACTTTTGAAGGAAATAGTATATTGGAAGGATTCATTACAGAAGTTCAAACAAGGGCCCATATGTTCCCCTCCTCTTTATGGTGGAATATACAGAGGGCCGGCAATAAAGTGAGGGCGGGGGAGGGGCAGTGGGACTTGCTTATTGAAGCAAAGGATAAGATCCAAACAGCAGATAAATAACCAGGATGTCTTTATGATTATATAGGCACTCGCCTCCTGAGCTCACAGAAGTTTTCTTACTGATATACATTTGCAATGATGTTTTAATTAACACTGGCTGACTGTGATAAGAAATGAATCATTTGTCTATCTCTATTTTTTTCCCTGTCCATCGCACCAGCCCCTTTGGTCTTTAAGTAAACCTACGAATTTGGTCCCTCTGGATAGATGTTTCTCTCTGACTTTATTGTTTAGAATCAAAGCGTCCCTTGTGATTTCCAGGTTGACTGAAGGTTACATGGAATTGATACAAGGACCTACCCAGAAGTTATGGTTCTGTATAATTTAAGAGAATTACATTTATTCTCAAAGTCTGTCCTAGGCTGTATACAATGTAAAATTTTATTTTATCTTTGAGATAATAAATTTTCCTATAAATCCCAGAACACATTAACTGTTTTAGACAAGTTTTTGAGTATCTGAAGGACTAGAAGGAGGAGGAGGAGAATTTTCATTCTCTCTCTCTCTTTCTCCCTCTCTCTCTGTCTCTCTCTCTCTCTCTCTCTCACACACACACACACACACACGTGCGCACACACACACACACACATACACACACACACACTGTGCCCTGTTTTAAGCTTCACTCCAGCATATATATTAATTTTTTTTTTCATTTATGCTTTTTCTGACATGCCTTGATCTACTGGAGATAGTGCCAAAAGTTTATAATACACAGATCAGGCTTATTGAGGAATAGAGGCTGAGGTGAGTTGTACGTAGAAATATTAATTAATTTACTTTTATAGTGGAAGAAACCATCTTTTCCTTCTTAAGTTTATCTTCTGAGAAGTTCTGGATGGATTCCATATGAGACCATGTTTAGCGTGAAAGGCTGAAGAGTTTCCACATAATTGAGTGCCTATATCTATAAAGAAAAGAAAGTCAGGGAGAGAGAAAGGAAGAAAACGAGGAAGGCAAGAAAAGACGGAAGAACTGAAGGAGGGAAGAACGAAGGAAGGAGGGGAAGAAAGGAGGAAGAGAGGAAGCGAGGACTCTGCACTGTCCCTTCAGCCAGGGACCTGTGATGTTACTAGCATCTTTCCTGGACCACCGTGCACACTTGTGTCCCTTTGTTTCCTGGTTAAGCTTAAGTTTAAGCCCTAATAAAACCCAAATTTATGGGGATCAAGCTTGTCACCAGCCTTTCATTACTGTCAGTTTCTCTTCAATTTCATCTAACTCAGTTTGGAGCAAGTAAGAATGTTTTATCACACCTGGTAGAGACATTTTGTGTAGCCACTAGCAAGCAAAATAATGACAATTTTGCAATAAGCCAAGACCGGAGACTAAGATCAGACACATGGATAGAGCTTTAGAGAGAAGGTCTTTGCAGGGCCTCAGCCCCTTGTGTTTTAATCAGGAAAGGCGGTGGCAGGTCACAAAGATTAGGTTTAACCTTCCTGATATACATCAGATCTCTTGCCCTTTCAACCCTCCAGCAGTGTGAGGAGGCATTCTTCTGAAACCCATAAATTAGAGACCAAGGTTTCCTTGCGAAGTATAATGACAAGATGACAGAATCCCCATGAAGCCTAACTCTTTTCCCTAGACACGAGATTTTTATTTATTTTCTTTGGAACGTTAAGCCACGACTGGTGGGTCAATGGGAGTCCTGCATTTTTTTTTTTTTTTTAATGAAAAAAAAAAAAGTTCTTGTCATGAATGCATTTTGCTAAGATTTAAGACCAAAAAACTCCTAAATGACTCTTCCCCATTTACATGCTTGTTTCAAAATCCACTAAGTAACTTATTTAGGTTCTGAAAGTTGTGTACAATGTAAATCCATCCAAGCTGAAGTTTAAAAAAAAAAAACAAAAAAAACCAGGAGCTGTAAAGCTGGTTTCTATATTGTTTGGACATAATGCTGTTCTCAAGTAAAGTCATAAGGGAATAGGGTACTTAAAATAGGGTGTCACATTTCAAGGTAATAAATAGCAGATTGATTCTACCTCCCAATTGATCCTGCAGTTTACTTATACATAAGATGGAAAATAAAGTACCAAAGCCACTGTGATTTACTTTGTAGAAATGAGACACTCCGTATTAGCTTAAGTGAATGCAAAGGCTAGCTCTGACAATTTATTACAGGCTCAGTCCAAATGCAGTTTGGATCAGGTTGCACTATTGGCACACACTTACCACCATGCTTTTAGCATTTCTACAATTAAACACATTTTGGGCCTCTTTATTTCTTAACGTACATGCTCTTCAAACTAGCCTTGTCATCCAACAACAGAGTTCTCTCCCTTTCTTTGCTTAACATAGAATCCATTAAACAATGAGGCATCATCTTGCCCCTCTCGATGGAGCAGTGGTTTCAAAACTGGGATGTTACCTAGTTGTTCATTTTTTCAAGTTCCTTCAATCCTTTTCTTGCTTCTGAGCACAGTATCTCTTAAGCCAGTAGTTTTGAGTTATAGATTGAGAACACTTTTATTCTGAGGAGTTTAGAGAAATTTCCAGCATTCTAGGGGGCACTCAATCAGTACTATAGGATTAGAACAGATGATTCCAGGCCTGTTTAGCTGGTTTATATTCGAAGGTGTGGTATATAGCTTTACCCTGGACAATCCTGAAACACAACAATAATGAAACAAAAATTTGGGGTTCTCATAATATGTCATAAGCTGTAGTAAGTGCTTGTCAATTCTTTCAATGGCTCTATGAAGGAAAGACTAATATTATCTACTTTTTTAAGATAGGAAACACACTGAGAGGATCAAGCAATGGAGTGAAGACTCCACTCCCAGGCTGGTCTGCTTCCAGCATCCATGATCTTGACCAGTATTATATGACATCTCCAAGAAGGGCCCATCAATATTGTCCCACACTTAAATTACTAAAGTCTCCAAGTCCACTGTGGAGTCACTTTTCTGAAACCCCCATTAACGTGTTTTATTGCACCAAATTACCCACCCTGCCCAGGAACCTGGTATGAGGGTTCATGATTGGTTTGAAATTCCTATTCTCCTTGGTTGTATCCTCTTTTGTTTATTTGATGCCACAATAGGACATCTCAGTTTTGTTTCTACCCCATACTTAATTTTTGTCTTTCCCTAAGCATTATAGAAATATATTTATAGCTGTAAAGTAAAAAAAAAAAAAAAAAAAAAAAAAAAAAAAAAAAAAAAAAAAAAAAAAAAAAAAAAAAAAAAAAAAAAAAAAAAAAAAAAAAAAAAAAAAAAAAAAAAAAAAAAAAAAAAAAAAAAAAAAAAAAAAAAAAAAAAAAAAAAAAAAACCAGCTTATATGAACTCCTAAAATTAAAAATGGACATACTAGCCAGGGGTGATGGTGCACACTTATAATTCCACTACTTGGGAGGCTGAGACAGGAGGATCACAGGTTCTAGGCCAGGCTCAGCTACTTAGTGAAGCCCTCTACGACTTAGTGAGACCCTGTTTCAAAATAAAGGATAAAAATTGGGCTGGGGGTGTAGCTTGGAGGTAAAATACCCCTGGGTTCAATCTCCAGTTCCACAAAAAAAAAAAAAATGGATATACTACCTAAAATGTCTGAGAGTTTAATTCTCCTATTTCATCAGACAATGGGAATACACGAGCATGCATCTATGAGGTAGAAGAAAACAATTTAACTTCACACACAAAATATTTTACATCATATTACAAAGAATATTTTCTCAAAAAAGATTAAATACTTCAGTGAAGAATAATAGTCTGAAAAGCTTTCTGTTTCTGCAAGTACAGCAGGATAGATTACCTACTCCATATACACACATCTGAATACCCACAAGCAAGGATGCTCCTACAAATTAAAAAACAAAACAACAACAAAAGAAAAAAAAAGAAGAAGAACATGCTAAAAGGGGGGAAAGCATAATGAGAATTCCCAGGGGAAGAAGACAAATGGAAAGGAAGAACCAAGAGGAAGAAACTAATACTCAAGATGGTTTTTGCCTTTTAAATGGTTACATAGGCATTGAAGTCAAAGAATCATCAAAGCTCTTCTTCCTTACTGTTGGGTAAAAAAGAATTACTCTATATGCATACACCATATCAGGAAGTATCCGGGGAGTGACTGGACTGTTTTCACCTTGAGAATGAATAAAGAGAAATTTTAATAACGAAGTTGTTTTATAGCCCTCAAATCCCTCAACATGAGAAATTATTGGAGAGTGGACTTAAGTTTAAGGAGTTCCCAGATAACGAGAATTCCAAGATATATATACTCACAGTTGAAAAGCAAAACTAGACAAATGAAAATGTACCACAGTAAGCAAGAAATTTCTACACAGCAGAGAAAACGATTAACTAAGTGAAAAGACAGGCCACAGAATGGGAGAAAATATTTCCAAATCACAGATACTATAATGGGTTAATATCCAATATGTATAAGGTACTCAAACAACACAATAGCAAGACAACAAATAATCCAACTAAAAAAGTGAACAAGGAGCTGGGCTGGTGGTACAGGTCTGTAATCTTAGTACTGAGAAGACTGAGACACAGGTTTGAGGCCAGGCTCAGCAACTTAGACCCTGTTTTAAAAAAATAAGACTGGGGTATACCTCCGGGTAGAGTGTATTTGGGTTCCACCTTCAGTACCAAAAAAAGAAGAGGGGAGAAGGAGAAAAGAACTTGAATAGACATTTTTAAGAAGATATTCAAGTGACCAACGGATATATAAAAAAAAAGTTCAACATCATTAATCATGAGGGAAATGCAAATTAAATCTACAATGAAATATCTCACACCTGTTAAAATGGCTATTAACAAAATGACAGAAGCTAAGTGTTGGTGAGAGTGTGGAGAAAAAGAAGCCCTTTATACTGTTGGAAGGATTGTAAATCAGTAGAGTTAGTATGGAAGAGAATTATGGAGATTTCTCAAAGAATTAAAAATAGAACTACAATATGAGATACCAGTTCCACTCTAGCTATATATATATATATATCTCCAAAGGAATAGAGTCAGTGTGTGATAGCCTGTGTTTCCATGTTCTCAGAATTATCCCCAATAGCCAAGCTACAGAATCAACCTAAGTGTCCATCAACAGATGAATGCATAAAGAAAATGTAGTATACATATACACAATGGAATATTACTCAGTCTTATAACCAAAGTAAATCCTATCATTCAACAGCATGGATTACCCTGAAGGACATTATGCTAAGCGAAATAAGTCATGCATGGAAAGAAAATACTGCATAATTTCATAATATTTTTAAATCTCGTATCTAGACTTAAAAAGTTGAACTCAGAATGGTAAATATGAGGGGTCAAGGGAGGAGGGTAATGGAGAGATATTGGCAGAAAGTATATAATTTCAGTGAGACAGGAGGAATTAGTTCTGGGGATATATTGTTCACTGTGGTGACTATAGTAAGTAATAATATACTATATTTGAAAATTGTTGAGAGTAGATTTTAAATGTTCTCACCCTGAAAAGTGATAAGTATGTGTGGTGATGGATATGTTAATTAGCTTGATTTAATCATTCATAAACAATACATATATAAAACATAAAGTTGTACCCTATAAATGTATGCAATAAAAAGAATGTAAAAAGACACCCCATACAGATAAATATCATTTGCATATTTTGTATCTGATAAGGAACTTGTATTTAGAATATAAAAATACTAATAATTTAGAAGAAAAAGCAATTCAATTAATAAATGGATAAAGGATGTGAACAGATATTTCCCTCAATTTGGTAAATACAAATTGCCAATAAGTATGTGAATAGATTCACAACATCAATAGCTACCAAGGAAATACAAATCAAAACCACATTGAGATACCACTCTACATTCCCTACGATGGTCATAATCAAAAGAATGTTAATACTAAGAGTTGACCAAGGTGGGGAAAAATTGAAACCCTCACACATCGCTCAGGAGAATGTTGGGCCACTTACATGGCCCAACCTTTAGAAAACCAATCTGGCAACTCCTTAACTATTAAACATGCAGTTACTGTATGATCCAGCACTCTAGCTTTAGAGATGCAAATTAGAACTGTCTTATAACCATTAAAAGAACTGAATCCATAGAGATCATTCCTCAAAAAACTCTCCAGTTCTAGGTGGTTTTCTAGGGAGTTTTACCAACTTTTAAAGAACAAATAATTCCCAATGAATTCAAAAGTTTCCAGAGATGAATAAAAGAAGAAACAGTCTTCAGCACAATCTATGAAACTAGAAAATTTTGATTTCAAGATCAGTTATGGAGAATATCATAAAGGAAAAACAGACCAATCTCACTAATGAAAAATAAAAAAATATCTTAAGTAAAGTAATAGCAAAGAGAATTTAGTCATGTATAAAATAGATAATTCATCTTGACAAGTTAGATTTATCCTTACAATTCAAGCTTGAATTAACATTTGAAAATCAAGAATTTACCATATTAAAAAAAAGTCAAAAGGAGAGAAAATACGAGATAATCTTATCAGAAGCAGAAAAGCAATCAAACTTTGACAGAAGGGAATTTCTTAATCTGGTAAAGATTATATTAAAAGAATATGGCAAACATTTTACTGAATGTTGAAGTAATAAATTCTTTGTATTTATGATCACAAAGAAGATAAATCTAGCCTCTAGCAATATTTCTTGTCAATATTACACTGGTAACATGTGTAAAGATAGAAATGAAATAAAAATGTTGCTGCAGTATGAATTAGGAAGTCTTTATATGAAAACCAAAATTATCTACCAAAAATACATGAAAACTAAAGAGTTTAGCAAGGCTCCCAACTTAAAGATAGCAAAGATAAAGAGGTCAGTATCCTTCATATTAAGAGTTAAAATACTTTTAAATACTATTTACAATATAAAATAAAATTTGTAGGAATACATCAAACAGAAGATGCATAAGATCCTCATAGAGAAAATTATGAAATTGTATTGAAAGACATTTTTAAATTACATGGTGGGATGGAAACGATTTTAGCAATAAAATATCATTCTGCTTCAGAGTTTTATGTAGATTGTCTGTAGTTTCATTCAAAATTCCAATGGGCCAAGTATGGTGTTGCATGACTGTAATCTCAGTACTTGGGAGACTGAAATAGGAGGATCATAGGTTCAAAGCCAGCCTCATCAAGTAGTGAGATTCTTGACAATCTATCAAGATTCTCTTTCAAAATAAAAATAAAATAGGGCTGAGGGTGTAGTTTGGAGGTAGAATGCCTCTGGGTTCAATTCCCCAGTACCAAGAAATTAAAAATTAAAAAAATTCCAATGGAAGTTGAACTTGACACTCAATTAAAATATATACAGAAGAGTAAAAGGCCTTGAATACTCAGGACAGCCTTAAGAAAGAACAAAAAGGGGAAATTTCCCTAGCTGATGTTGACTTCTTAAAAAGCTCCAGAAATCAAGATAGTAAAACAAGAAATGGTAGGTGGGTAAACGAATTAGAAGAGTAAATGCAGAAACACATCCTCACTTGAATAAAATCCTGTTTTATGACAGGAATGACTGCAGATTAGTGAGGTTCTCCATTTAAAAAGAAAGAAAGAAAGAAAGAAAGAAAGAAAGAAAGAAAGAAAGAAAGAAAGAAAGAAAGAAAGAAAGAAAGAAAGAAAGCAAAGAACTAGACCTCTTCTTTACTCCTTCTACAAAAGTTGGTCTCAGATGGATTAACAATTTAGATGCAAAATACTAAAAATATTTTGGATGAAAACTTCTTAAGGCTTTGGGGAAAAAATTCAAACAAGATTTTAAAATTAAGGGCAAACCATAAGGAAAAAGATTAATAAATTATGTTCATTAAAAGACTGTGAAGAGAGCAAAAAGGTTAGTGTAAATTATAAGTGAATAGTCTGATAAAAAGGTGGTACCTAAAATGTGTAAGAAACTCTTACTAACCAATGAGGAAAAAGACAACCTAACAGAAATATAAGCAGAATTCTTGATCAGACTTCTCAAAACAGAAATCCTGAATTTTCAGCAAATATAAAAAAAAGTTGATTATTATTAGAAGTCAGAAAAATGTAAATTGAAGCCATCATGAGACATATTTCATAATGAATAAATTGGGAAAAATAAATGTCTGATTGTATTAAATTTTGGTGATAATATCATACACTTTGGTAATAATATAATGTATAGAAGTATCATATATTTCTGGTGGGAATATAAATTAAGTCAACTATTTTAGAAAACCGGCTTACATTTGTGGTTTTTATAAAGTTAAAAAAAGCAAATACCTGAGAAACAATATTTCACGCCTAGATGCATAACCTAGAAAACTTCTCACAGTAGACATTAACAAGACAATTTTAGCAGCAAAGTTTATTTTATCAAAAGCAAAACAACTGTTTTCAAGAAACACAAATATCTATAGACAGAAGAATAAAGATATGAGAATAGATGGATACAGCAAAAAAGTGAAGCTGTTTTTTTGAAGAGCTTCACATTGGTAAAGCTGAAGATATAATGCCAAATAAATTAATTCGGAGCTGATTATCTAATGTAGGAGTCCTTTTGCTCAAAAACATACAAGATTAGAGCTATGAAAGAAAACAAGGAAATGATCAGACACTTACATAGGGAAGCATCAAGTGCATTTCTAATCTGTTTCTTAATAGATGGATGAGTATACAGATGCATGTTTTATTATTTTTCCTTTTTCTTAACAACTCAATATAGCTATTTTGAATCATTTAATATAAACAAAATTCATAAGTTTTTTTTAAAAAATAGAGTGGTAGAAGTAAGAAAAAAATCTCAAAATAATTTTCTACGATGATTCTCAAATTGTACATTAATAGTCTGTTAAAATGATGATGACAATAATGATGATAAAAATACTGGTTATTCTATGACCCACTGCTAAGAAGTTAATTACTCTTGATAATAATATACTAAGGTTGGAGAATAGGTTACCTTCAAAAGCTATCACTTAGAGCAGAATCGAGGTTCTTTATACTGTAACACTACTTTCACAGGGTGGCTACGTCATCTGCTGGGTTCAATAGGGAAAGATCTTGTTCAGGTAGATGCAGAACCTACTATTACTGGCAAAATCTGGACAACAGAGGTGCTTATCCACATAATTACATTTTTTTCTTCCTGAAATAAGCTTTTGGATGTTTCTTGTTTTGGAATCCGAATGATCTGTGAAGGCATGTTGCTTGTGAGTATCCATCCAAATCATATTCACATAACAGTAGTTACTGAGAAAGTGGTTAATGTTGATTGAATGTTGTATGTTTGTGGTGACACACATTACCTCATTGAATTCTTATTCTCTTTATTTTATTAATGAAGAAATACATTTTAAAAAGCATCATTTCTTGCTCACGAGTGACTGAACTGGGTTTCAAACCAGATTTGGCTGACTGTAGAGCCTGCCTGGTCCTCATCTTATCTTTCCTTTCTCAAAAGTTAAAAAACTCTGACTAAATATAACTTAATTTATTTTAGAGGCGTGGGCATGGAAATCCTGAAATGAGTTAATTATTCAATCTGGATCCATTTAGGGTGACAAAATGGAGAACAAGTGATCAGCAAGACAGAAAGAGCTATTATATTAAACTGGGAAATACCATTGCGACTGATCTCAGCCTACTTTCATTTTTGTAAAATGAGAAGGGGCTTATGCTGCCAGTGGACCTTCAGTTCTTCAGGTCAAAGGGTTCCTCCCCAGAACAATGTGCAAATGTGCACACCCATGCAAAATGTGCATGTGACATCTGGGTTCTCTAGCTCCTTGAACCCCATTCCCAAGTCCTATGGGTAACCCCTAAATCCTGCAGATCTGAGAAGCTCCTTTCAGCGGAATCCTTCAGTGAACTAAAACATGTCTTCAAATAGCTATAAAAGGGAGCCTTCTTCGCCAGCCTGGGGAATGAGCTGGCGCCTTTGGTTGCAACCCCCAGCTATCTGCAAACTGAGAAACTCAGTGGGGCCTCTCCAATATTTTAGTGTCTACCAAGGAAGGCTTTGTGTCAGGCTCTTTGGCAATAAAACAGGAAATGAGGACGGGGCATTAACAGCCTTTGTAAACAGCACCTCCAAGGTCTTCAATCACCAATTTGAGGGTGTTCACCACCGGGGTGGAAAAAAAAAAAAAGAAGAAGAAGAAAAAGAGGAAAAAGCCAAACAGGAAATGCAATGAAGGGAGATGAAAGCAGATCAATAAAGAAAGAAACATTTGGTTTGAAGTCTTGCCTTTACAATAATGGGAACTCCGGCCACCCCCTCCACAAAGTAATTTGGGGCATTACCGCAGGTCTGGCTCTTAGGTGTAATTGCCCCAGATTCCAGCCACCCAGAGGTTTAGAATTCCAGGGTAATTCCGTTTGGGGATGTAGATTTATTACCACCTCTTAAATAGACTTTAAAAAAAAGGATTTGCCTAGCGTTCGAAGAAAATACCTTGGGTTTTATTTTTCCCTCTTTTCTCCAAATTAAAGAGAGGTAAAAGGAATTTCTCTTTGATCACATGTTCGAAGGACAATGCAATGTGCATGGTAGAGATGCAGCTTTAACCAAATTTCTGGGGGGCAGGCATCCAGGTTTTCTAGGGCAAGGGAATCCCTCAGAGACTTGGGTGTGAGACTCTGGTTCTTGTCGTTCCCCTAGGTCATTCAGAACCCAACAATTGGTGTTTCCTCTGCCTAAGGAAACTGAAAGCATAGTACATGGTACTTAGAGATGTCAGGACTCTTGAAAAAACAAGCAGTGTGGCGCCTGAGGGAACATAGGTGTCCTGGGAGTGCAAGAGGGAAGATAGGAATGCATCAAATAGCAAGCCTTCCATTTTCCTTCAGCCATTCATTTTCTCTTTAAGATCTTGAACCAAGTACTAATATCATGATCACATTTTTTTTTTTTTTCTGTTTCGCAGAGATGTGGTCAGAGAGTTGAAGAGATTGTACAAGGAAGGCAAAAGGATTGGAGGTTTAGCAGATAAGGAGACAGAAACACGATTGCAATTACAAGATGGAAGTGGCCATTATTTTGTGGTGTGAAAAGATGGACAATTCCTATCCCATCCCTAAATGGCTTTCTAACATGCACCTCCTGGAGAGTTCACCCCATCCCTGAGGCTGGGAAAGTCTGCAGGCTAGAGCCTGCATCTGATGAGAATCCCAGATGATTTTCCAAATTGTTATTTTGTAGATTGAATAGGACCAGATCGCCCTTTCTGCTAATTTTATAACACCAGCTGTGTTTAAAAGTAAACACCTGTCTTTTCTTGTTACTCTTACTCAGCAAAAGAAAGAATGCTCATTATTTTGAGTATAGATGCATTCATTTATTAAAGTATTTATTTTTAAACATGTTCTTTGGTTTGGGGTCTCTATGAAGAACTAGGCAAATAGTAAGTGAATAATGCATGATAATTCTTTCCTTCCACCTTCCGGTTCTTTCTCCTTCCCTCTATCCCTCTTCTTTCCT
The DNA here is from genome assembly GCA_004027655.1 of Graphiurus murinus. Lineage (NCBI taxonomy): Eukaryota > Metazoa > Chordata > Mammalia > Rodentia > Gliridae > Graphiurus > Graphiurus murinus. The sequence goes on along the minus strand of PVLC010004544.1, from coordinate 65,217 downwards.
TTCATCAAGGCAGAGTTCCGTGCAGAAAGTGAAACCCTCTTTGAGCATCAGACGCTCAGCATACAGTTAGGAGAGAGATGTTGATAAGCTTGAAGTCCAAACAATTTTACTTTTATTCTCTTGGGATTTTTTTTCTTTGGGGGGGGGGGTGGCAAACATTTTACAATGAATGCTTTATGACATCTAAATTACTTATCCCCCCTTCTAAATTCTAGTGATTTATAAGTATTAATTTTGTAGCTATTCTCCAAAAGATTTTCCCACCCCTGCGACCTCAGCCTGGCCTCCCATTCCTCAGCTTGGGTTACAGTTTCTGTGGTCACCAAGTCACAGAGCCCTCAACACTACCATAAACCTTGGATGTAGTCATCTCCTTTTTGAGAAGGTGGGTTCTTTCTTGGCTACATGTCATGTCTGGGTATACGGGAAAGCTACGATCAAAACCCTTCTGAGTGTTGATTTTCAATCTGGATGATGTGTTGGACCTACCTGGGGAGTTTTATAAAAACACTGTTATCTAGGCCTCAAGACTTAGAGATAGTCTGGTTTTGGTGGGCATCAGGATTTTCAAAAGTTCCTTAATATAGTTTACTTTGCAGCCACCTTTGAGAACTACTCCCTCAGATTTTTTCATTCTTTGTTCATTGCTTTTTTTTTTTTTTTTTGCCATGCTGACAGAATTAATGATATCTCCCAATATGGGGAAATTTCAATGCACATTATTTCCACAAGTTTTGAAATGGGGAAGTGTAATAACCATCAAATGACCTCCCATATCCCTAGCCTCACCTCAGCTCTAAAGAAGTTATTAATAGGATTATTTATGAAAGTATTGTCTATGCTAAGATGCAAATGGAAATCTTAATCTTAAAGCCAAACCAGTTCTTTTAACAAAATGTATTCTCTTTCCTGGTTCCCCAAAGCCTATATCAAACCCTAACTCCTCAAATATTGTGATGGAATTTTACATCAACATAAGAATCCTTTCCTGCTGTGGCTCAGTGCCTGGGCTCTGCTGTGTCTGATAGCACCTTTGTAAGAAGTCCCCCTCTTTGTCAGCTTGCAATTAAATATGTGCCGAAGAGTCTTCCTGTTCAGAACACCTCTATGTGGTGTTTTAAGAACTGATTGTTCAAGCTTCGTGGGAGTGGAAGAAGTCTGAGGTTTAATCATAGGAAATTTCACATGAAAGGCATTCAGCAAACTCATCAAGCTCTTCCTTCCTAAAACTCTCTTCTTTATGCCAGGTGCAAAGTGGCTTTAACACTCAGAGGCAAAGTATCTCTTACACCATAAAACACTGTTCTGGATAAACATGAAGAGGTTTACTAGGGAGAGTGTAAACCTCCCAGAAAGATTAGATGCTGGTTCCTCAGCAGGTGCAGCCTCTGACATCTACGACCAAGGATGGAAAAGTCTGTGCGTGACCTGACTTAAACAGCAATCACCGGGACGGGACCTCTCTGTGAATTAGGAAAGAGGGGAGGGAGCTACAGGACTGGATATAAATGTGGAATTTCACTCGATTCTGAGCTACCTTGCAAATCCTAAGACCAATTTAAACATTGAAAAATCTAAGATCAAGATGACAAATGAATTTGCAAGTGAAAAGTACAACTGACACAGTTAATAACCATAAAAGAATAGCATCCCCTGTAGCACTCTTGGGACTAGCAGGTTCTCAGAGCTGTGAAAGTGCAGAAAGTGGGAGAAATGGTATTGATCACTTGCAAACGGTGTGGCTCAACACCACCAGGCCTGAATGCATTGATGCTCTGGTGCACCAGGAAGGTAAAACCCTGGCCTTTATTTTGCTTAAGTGTCTATGACCTTTGAGTAGACTTCTAGGGTGCACGATCCAACCCCCTAACTCCTTGCTGTGTATAGAATATCAACCAAAACTTCTGTTTAGGTGGAAATGCCATCCTTCCTGACTGTGAGGATTTAACCTAATAAAATAGTTCTTCCTAATGATTATACTCAATTTTGGTAAGTCCCTTACAATTTCCTTTGAGATTTCAGGTAGTAAAGTGACTTACTATGAGAGATGTGACTAAAGAGGCAGGAAGAGAAAGGTAAAGAATGCAGAATTCCTAGGTTCATAGAAAGACTCCTTCTCCCACCTAGGAGTTACTATCGTAGCTGTATTTGGATGTGTGTGTGTGTGTGTGTGTGTGTGTGTGTGTGTGAGAGAGAGAGAGAGAGAGAGAGAGAGAGAGAGAGACAGACAGACAGACAGACAGACAGACAGACAGAAAGAGAAAGAGACTATGCCATTAGTTAGTTAGTGAGGCAAGTTATCGTTCATTACACAGTCTCAGCACAATAAAGTGCCCTGAGTTGGAGATCTGATACTACAATTGACTGCATCAACACCATGCTGGGACCAGCTACTTAATTCATGGGACTTAGTGCAGAATAAAAATGTAGAGGACCTTATGCAAAACAATTAAGATTTTTGAGAGGACAATAGCATCTTGACCAAGCACTAAACCAAGACTGCATAGGTCACATGACTGTGAAGCCAGCCGAGCCACATATTACTGGGGTGTTATTATCCCCAGCGAGCAAATGAGGGAGCAAAGCCCAGAGACAGCAGGACTGTCCAGCAGGACTGGGCCAATGAGGATGGAAAGCCGTATTCAATCCAGGCATATCAGACCCCAAAGACTGTGGTCTGCCTAAAATCTTTAACAGCTGAGCCCCTCAATTTTCCAAGGATAGCTTCCTGGCTCAAGGGGACAAAAAAAACTATGCAGTAATGTCCCTGTGGTACATTTAGAAATAAGCCTGCCTGGGAAATGTTTAGGGTGATAGGCACATTATGATAATTCAAACCAAATTATAATTCTTATCTTGGATTATGAAATACCATTCAGAGTGAAATTTCATAGATGAATCGAGTTTATTTATAATAAGTATGTCTAGTCAAAATAGTAGAACTACTTAACATTATAATTAAAACTGATACATATCTAGTTGAAAAACTATCCAGTACCTAAAATACTTCCACAGGAGATGGCTACATACTTTGGCACAAAATCCTCCTGCCCTTTCCAAAACATTTAATTTTTTTCTTATTCTGAAGGGGAGATTGTACGTTTTCCCACAATATCATATCAAACAAGAATACAGCATTATGCATTCAATATGCCTCAGTACCCAGGCATCAAATATACTTGTGTTGTAAGCTGAGACTCAAGGAAACATTTATTTATTTAAAATATTTTTGCCCATAAGTTAGACAAACAGCAATATTTCATTTCACTGTTTTAAAACACCCCTGTAGACAGAAATCCTGCAGTCTACATCTATGATCATACTCCTGTAGAATGATTTAATTAATTTTTTTTCTTTGAAGTCAGATGTCCACTGAGAATTTCACATTTGAACCTAGTTCACTTGGAAATGGGCTATAGATACCAAGTATAGAAAGCCATATAACCTTCATTATATTCATTATTTTCTCTACGGATTTGGCCAAGAGCTTGGCAACTCCCTGTGGCTTCTGCCAGTGGCATAAAGAACCTTTTGAAGAATGTATTTATGAAGAATGCATTTATAAAGCAAAATAAGCAGGACAGATGCAAGAGAGAGAGAGAGAGAGAGAGAGAGAGAGAGAGAGAGAGAGAGATTGGAGTCATCCCTTAGAAGTAGCCCTCATTAGGTACATGCAAATATTCCAAAATCTGAAAAAAAAAATCCAATATCTGAAATACTTCTGGTACCAAGAATTTCCAATAAGGATTACTCAATCTGTATCAGAGACCATGAGCCAGACCAGTGGTTCCTAAGTATGATCTTTGGACTCAGCAGCAGTAACATGCACTGAGTCAGAACCTCTGGGCTAGCACTCAGCAGTCTGTGTTTCCGCAAGTGATCCAATCCATTCTAACATGGGCTTAGCTTCGGGAACCATTGAACTTCTCTGGAGAAGTACTGAATTTATGGTAAAGTCTCAATTACGTCACAAGGAGAGATCTTACCTTGTATCAAAACGAGAGGCTTTGCCTTGGACGGTGAGGAAAGATGTAGATTCACACATCTTCCACTGTTTTTCACGTACCTGAAAGCAGGTATATTCCAAAATAAAGGTGATCTCTTAAAATCGACAGATTCTATGGCAGGTGTGCATCAAAAGTTTTGGGTTTCATCCCTCAATAAGGGTCAGAATCATCTGGGGTAGCACCTGAAACTAGCCAGGCACCTATAACCCTGTCATAATCACATTTACTTGGTGTAAGGTGGAACCTTATCTTTTAAAAGTTCTCAGATAATTTTAATGAGTATTCAATGTTGAGGATGGCAAATTTATCATTGTCCTGCCATTGTTGGGTGACATTTTTGTTGAACAGCTGTGATCTAGGTGGTCCCTTTACTGCAAAGAAGATCTAGGCTATAATTTTATCTAAATGTTGACATAAAAGTTCCTTCCCTCTCTGGGCCTCAGTTTCCCTGTCTGTCCAACTGCTGATGTCTGTTCTATAACTGGAATATATCTCTTGTGGCTCCAGAGGCTTAACAGAAACACCCTGGAAGCTGAGGTTGACAATCTCCATGGATAGAGGGCCCAGAAGGGGAGAAAGTTTAGTCAGTATCTGCTGTTGGTTTTGGTCTAGTCCATCTAGCACCAAATATGTTGGTGAACAGGAATAGATTTAAACTTCCCAGCCTCTCTCCTCCACTCAGAGGTTTGGCATGAAGAATGCTTTAACACATGATGAATTGTTTGCTGAGACCTATGTAGTCCCTGGGCCATACCCCAGCAAGGCAGTGTAGGGGCTCTCAATCCTTGGCATCCCCACTGAGGCCTGTGACCTTCAAGATGATCCCCTGCCTAGACGTACCTCACTGAGTCCAAGAGCTCATTCTAGAGGGCCCCGGAGGGAGGGGCCATGCCTTCTGGCTCACTGAAGCCTCCATGAATTGGAGTTCAGCTCCTTGCCTGTAATAAATGTTCAACATGTAGAGGCAGATTCTAAGTTCTCTACTTTATAAAAGGGTGGATAAAGTAGCTGATAGAGTTGGTAATAGTGATAAAGAAAACTAATGTGCAGAGCACTTATCAGTGCTATGTAAATTTACACATTTCATTAAGTCTTCATAACAAACTTCTGAGGTGGACAGATCACACAAGTGAGGAGACAGGTGTTAGGGGGTTATGGAACTTGTCTATGCTCATGGAAGAGAAAGTAGGTGCTGAGTAGGGGGTCTTATCTGCCTTGCCTGACTGGGGACTCTTGCTATTCCACAGCATGACTCTCCACGCTTCTCTATAGATTCCTGTTTAACATTCCAAAAGAATTATTACATGTCTGTAAATATTTGTTTTCAGACTCTGTGCCAGCCCTGATGTCATAAAAATGGGTAAGATTTGCTTCCACCTTCAAAGACTTCAGAGTCTTGTAGAGGATACGGATATGTAATTTATCAATATATAGTGTTTGTTTACAATAAAAGTATGTATAAAGAGGAGGATGCCCTGAATTCTGCCTATTTACATGGTCCTCAGAAAAGTCAGTGAAATAAGATAAGTGATCTTACACAGCTATCCTGTCTCGAAGGGGAAGATTAATGTTATATAGAGAAAGATAGGAATGTATATGCATATATGTATATATGAGCATCAGCACATGTATTTACATATTTAATATTGCATAAGTGGACACATTTGCAACATTTCCTAAAATTTCCTGATTGTAAGAGCTTGCTAAAAATCCCAGAAAGCATTTATATTGTATTAGTTACCCAGGCTTTTGGCTCTGGCAAGGTTGGAAAACATGCATATTTGTATAATGGTATAATGGGTTTCATATCTCTTCATTTCACATGTGCTTGTAATTTTTATTTTCTTTTTTTTTTTTGTGGTACTAGGGATAGAACCCAGGGGCATTCTACCTCTGAGCTACTACACCCTCAGCCCTATTTTTAGTTATTTATTTTGAAATAGAGTCTCACTAAGTTGCAGAGGGCCTTTCTAAGTAGCTGAGGCTGACCGCAAACCTGCAATCCCCCTGTCTCAGCCTCCCAAGGACTGGGATTACAAGCATATGCCATCACACCTGACTCAGGATATAATTTTTAAGAAGTATAATAGTCCTTTACTGAAATCAGTATTATTTTGAATCCTGTATGTCGCAGGTCAGAAGGAGCTGCTTGGAACAACTCCTTGTAAGTAAACACCTTAATATAATTAGCTTACAATGAACATTTTCAACATCTTCTCTGATAACATATATATACATGAACACGTGTACACGGGCGTGCACACACACACTCACACACAAGACTAATTGGTCCCTAAGAATAAGCGCTCAAAACTTGTTTGTTAAATGACTCAACAAGTACAGTTATCCTTAAGCTGGTCAATTATTCCTTAATATAAGCATTAGAAAAAAAATCATATCAAAATTGCTAGATAATCTATGCACAATTATGTGGAATACTGCTGAATACTACTTTATCATTTTACAGTAAACGCACCTAAGTGGAAGTCATCTTTCAGCACTCAACAGTGTGTGCTCATTGGTCATAATGCATTCATGGGTGATGGTGATTTCGAAGTTTATATTCCATTCTATTTTCTCCATGCCCTGTGTGTATTTACCATTTCCAAACATTTTTACAGTGCAGTGCAGGAAGGCCTTCATTAAAATCAAATATTTATAACTCTGTGGTTCTGCTGTAGCTTTGGAGTAAAACCCAGGGTGAAACTGCTTCTGTTAGTCATCTCTACAAGGTCTTTATCTTCCCTCCCAGAGGTTGACAATGCACCATGTCTCTGTGCCTCCTGTTTTCCAGTGGCTAAAATGTCAGGAATAGGACCTTATGGTTTGACAACAGTCTTCCATGGCTGAGCCACTGATGGAGGTGAGTTTCCAAAGCCCTCTGCCGCAGCTACATCTATTCAACAGTCTACTACAACTACAAGGAGTTGAGCAGCTGATGCAAACCAGGAAAGCTGGAGTCAGCGAGATTCAGTTCTGGAGTTTGGGATTGAAGGAAATGTTCTTTCTTCTGTATTTACTGAAGGGGTGAATAATATTTGTATTATGATATAACCTTCTTGTTACAATATAAACTTAGAAACCTAACCCCATTTGATTTGAGTAGGAAGTTTTGGCTCCATTTCTTTCTGTAGGGCTTCGATTCAGAAAAGGTTCCTCCATGCAGTGACATAGGGCTTAGAGCTTATCCTTTCGTTAAATCTAGCAGAAAGACATTTCTCTTTCCAACCAAAATTCCAAAGCTGAGTCTCACTGACTGGCTTGCCTAGCTTAGTCAAATTCTCAACCTTAAACAATTGCAGTGGGACAGGGTTCATATGACATGCTGATTAGCCAGGCTTGGTTCTCATGTCTACTCTACATGTGGGGATATTTTTAACCCCACTAGAAACATAGGAACTAAAACTTGGGAAGGCATATTTGCTATCATCCGAAGGTGAGAAAACAGAACGTAGGCAAAAAAAAAAAAAAAAAAAAAAAAAGACCAAGAATGCAGGAATTTGTCCTTGCATAAAAATCCTAGAAGAAATGCCTATCCAGGTGTAGACATCAAACAGTATGATTATAGCTCACTGTCTATTGTTAAAAGATAATTTTCCAGAAAAAGGTAAAATCACGACTTTCATACAGATATACAATGAACACATGTCAAAATTTTTATTTAAGTCATTAAACAGAATGAGAGAACAATGCAGATGTCACAACCAGTTCAAAGGAGAAGTCAAAGAACAGTTACGGGATTAGATCAGCAATGCTGACACGAGCTCGGAAATGATTGCAAACTGCCTTTTCAAAGTGAGATTGCTCTTCCAACGTAACTGCGGAATGACCATTTGCCTGGCCACTGTTCTCTGTACCTTTCAACTCAAAGTCAATGAAGATAGAATCAGAAAGCTTAGAAGGCTAGCCTCAAATAAAACATAATTTTCCACTAGAGATCCTCAATAATCATCTCCTGCTTATTCCAATTTTTTTTTTTACATTTTCCCCTCAAAGAGAGATGATGCATGATCATGAAATAAGACTGATCTCATTAACTCTGGTCTGATTATTAACAAAGGTGTTACAAGAATTTTAATTTCCCATATAGGTTTCCTGAAGTTTACTTTGCTAGAAGTTTCTGTATGAAATAATAGACTGGACTTTAAAAGTCTCTATTATTTGCTATCCTGAGTCTGGAAAACCAGGCTCCCACCTTAACATGCCCCTCTTCAAAAAAAAAAAAAAAAAAAAAAAAGACTCTCATCATCACCATACTATACCTGTAGTATATGTATTTTGATGAATTCCTCTCCTCAAAAATATCCCAAAGTTCTCAGTCTACCAGGAAGTAGACTTTCTTAAGAGTGGGACCACATAAGCTAAAAAAAAAAAAAAAAAAAAAGACACCAGTTTTTCTGGGAGAGTTTTCTAAGATTTGGACTTATAAAGTCAACCCTAGTTCCTTAGAAGTAGTCATACTTGATTAAATGAGCACCCTTCCCATATATGACATTCTAGGCAGATCCTTGATTGCATAACATTTTTTTCAATTATATTATGATAAAAATGACAAATTCTTATGAACCTATACAAGAAATTATATTGCCACAAATAGTAAGGATAAGCAATAAAATTTTATGATTTGAGAGAAGAGAGTATCAGTGAAAATAAGTTTTTAAATGTTTCTTTATAGTTTTCAAAAGCAAAGTTTACTACGTTGTTCTAAGCTACAGACTGTAATCTCTATCTTTGACAATAATGAAGAAAGGGCTTTCATGTAGATCCAGAAAAAAAAAGTCCTGTAAAATAACATCAATAGTATTCTGAACAAATAGTTCCAGTAAAATTTCCTCAATTCATTTAGTTCTTCTTCCACTAGACCTTGAGTTATAAATCTCATGAAGCTTCCCAACATAAAACAAGAAATCTTTAAGCTGGACAAGCCCCTTCAATTCTTAGGGGAGACCTAGGTGAAAATAAAGATTTTCTAACTTATACCTCCTAGAAGGTCTATGGCATGCTTGGAGGCCACATATGCACAAAGATTAGCGACACATGGGAGAGGGACCTGTGGGTCAATACCTGTATCTAAACAGTTTTCTCAGGGAGAATTTTAATTGGCAGGTTGTAAGTCAACAGATATGAGGTCCAGGAGATCACACTGTTTCTGAGAGGTAGTCATGGGGCTTATTTGCATGGTCGATGCAGAATGTGAGGGTCCAGGGGCAGTCAAGTGGGTTAGATGTAGCTGTCCCATACAGGGCAGTCACCAGGGAGCAATATATAAGGCAGATGCCTGGCGAGAACACACTGAGGAACTTGGAAAGGGATACACAAGTAGAAACGCTGTCAAAGGTGACTAAACCCTGTTTCTGGTATGAGAAACTTAAACATATATTAAAAATGGATACTGAGGCAATGTAGAAATATGAGAATTCACCAATTGCCCCACTGAAAAGGGCTGAAAGCTGTCTAAGCAGTGCCATCAGAATCCTGCACCTAGGAGTCTACTCTTTCTGTTTCCTGTTTTCTCTCTAGCTTCCACATACGAGAGCAAACATATGACCCTCAACTTTCTGAGACTGGTTGATCTCATTAGCATAAGACTCTTTAGTCCCATCCATTTTTCTGCACAATTACATAATTTTGTTTTTCTTTATGGATGAGCAAAATTCCATTGTGTGTATATACCACATTTTTATCCATTTATCTGTTGATGGACCCCTAGGTTGGATCCGTAATTTGGCTATTGTTAATTATGCTGCAATTAACATGGGTATTCTATAGTATCACTATAGTATTCTAACTTAAATTCCTTTGGAAAGATACTGAAGAGTGGTATATCTGGGTTCTATGGTGGTTCCACTCCAAGTCTTTTGATGAATCTCCTTAGTGGTTGCAGTAATTTACAATCCCACCAACAGTGCAGGGGAGTTCCTATTCCCCACATCCTTGCCAGCATTTATTTTTGTTTGTATTGTTGATGACTGTATTCTAAGTGGAGTTAGATGGAATGAGGATGCCGATGAGTAGAATAAAGGGGAGGGGTGCTGGGGAAGGGCAGTGAGGAGGGAGAAAAGGAGGATTGAAAGGAAATAGTTCAAATAATGTTATATCCATATATAAAGAATCACTACCAATCTTGCTGACATGAACCAGAAGGGAGGAGGAAAGAACAAGGTGGGCTAAAGAAGGAAATACATCAAATGACATGTGCATAAATGTTTGCATCACTTTGAAGCTAACTATGATGTATAATTATAATGTACCAATAAAAACCTAAAGATAAAAGTTTTTAAAAAGTCTACTCCTTGAAGTTTCAATAATTTGAAGTACCTGGCACAGTCCTTTTCCAAGGAGCTCTGAGATGATCCATTTTATTTTATTTTATTATTTTTGTTGTGGTACTGAGATGGTCCTTTTTTAATTTACATCATTTTTTTTTTTTTTTTGGTGAAGACATGAGCACTTGTCTGGAGCTGATTGCACACCTTTTAGCAAGTGGAATAAAAAAAAAACTATTCTTAGACAAGAGCAATTTAAAATAGTTGTGGTTAATTTATCTTTGATAATTTTCAAAAGGGAAATGTCTAATGAGAGTTTGTAACAAGAAGGCAATCAACAAGGAAGTTTGGTTATTTCTGTGTCAAGTAAAACAAGATAATAAGGTCATTGTCTTTAAGGAAAATGATTCAGCCTATTTTCAAAGAAGTCAATGACTTTTACATCTGACTTATAAAAATGGCGTGTTAGTCATCTCTCTATTGCTGTGGCAAAATACATGACATAAGTCAACTTAAAGGAAGGAAGATTACTTTTGGCTCATGGTTTCCTAGGTTTCAATCCTTGGTTACTCAGCCCTTCTGCTTCTGGATGTGTGGCAGCATGGTACCTTGCGGTAGAAGCATGTGGAGGAGGAAGTTATTCACTTCTTGGAAGCCCAGAGGCAAAGAGAGAGAGAGGAAGGGGTGGGGTCCCAATACGCCCTTCAAGGGCATGTCTCCAATGACCTAAATATCTTCCATTAGGCCCCACCTCCTGAAGGTCACACGGCCTTCAAAAGCACCACAGGTTGGTGACTGGCCCTTCAACACATGGCCTTTGTGGGCATTTAAGACACAAAACATAACACATGGAAAACAGAATGTTTTAATAAATAGAAAATCTTGAACTATACTAAATAATTATGAGATATACCTAGGCATGTATGTGTGTGTGTGTGTGTGTGTGTGTGTGTGTGTGTGTGTGTGTGTGAGAGAGAGAGAGAGAGAGAGAGAGAGAGAAAGAGAGAGAGAGAGAGAGAGAAAGACAGACGGGAAAACAGAACATGTATAATAAACCAGGCACATACTAAAAACACACCAAGAATATAAAATAAAGATTTTCAGTAAGTATGGAGTATGGCCAAGATGTGTATGTTTCTAAAACTTCATAGGTAAGTCTAAAGAGCATCTGCATTTGCCTGGAAGATAGTAGATTAAAGTTAAAGTAAGGTTATGACTATGAGAGAATTTTCAATAACAGTCCAAATCATGACTGATAGTACTACAGTTACTGTCTACTCTCTTCAAGATCTTGATGAAGAAAGAAATAGGCATAGGAAGAAAATCAACATTCCAGCAACTTCCTTCGCAACTTACGATTTCTGAAATATGTGGATTAGTAACATCTTACTTACACAAATTTAACACAGAGAAGGCTAAGAATTTCTTCTGATTGGCTCACCCTTTCCATACAACTCACCAATAGCAACATTTCAAATAAACCTAAGCATTTCTAGTACCTTCCATTCCGTACAAGAACAAATCTCTGTGACCTCCTAGGAAGTTTCTGAGAAATTTCAATATAGTTTTATGTGCAAAGGATAACTCAAAGTCTTTATATTACTTCTTATGTTTAGGATATGATTTGGGCAAGAAAATCATCACAAGAGTTGTCAAAGGAGATTTGGTCACTTATTACTGTAAAGTCACTGATACCTAGGGTACTTTGTGTGTTGATCCACTTAATCAGAGATGATATAATAGTAAAAAGTAAACATTGGAGGAATATATTGTTATAAAAAGAACCTTCAGTCCCTTCATAAGTTAGGAATCTTTGTTTTCTCAAATGAGCAAGGACTTATTCAAATTACTCCGGCAAGACATAAAATCTGTGAGTTCTAAGAAGGTTGCAAATAGAAACAATAATAATCTTGTAAATTCACTAAACCAAGGAACATAGTCATCACAATTGTGAAAACCTTTGCTAAGATTTTGACATATTTCATGGCTTTTTAGACTCAGATATCATAAACCATGGTAAATAAAATTCACTTTCCAAGTTTTGTACTTGCTCATTCAGTTTTGGGGAAAAAACCTGACATTTTAGAGCTAAGTGTGGTGGCACATGCTTGTAATCCCAGCATTTGGGAGGCTGAGAAGGGAGGATCCAGGTTTGCAGCCAGCCTCAGCTACCTAGTGAGGCATTCCGCAACTTAGTGAGACCCTGTTTCAAAATAAAGAATAAAAAATAGGGCTAGGGGTATAGCTCGGAGGTAGAATGCCCTTGAATTCAATCCCCAGTACCGCAAAACAAAACAAAACAAAACACAAACCTGACATTTTAGGATGAACTTCAGATGGTTTGTGAAGTTATAATTAATTTCATAATAACATTAAGATATTGTGTCCTTAGCATGCAATGCCCATTGTTATCTTTAAATGAATCAGTAAATAACTACTTAAAATGTTGTTTCTATATATAATATAAAACATTAACATATACATATAATATATATATAAATATACATATAATATATAAATATACATATAATATAAATATATGTATATATATAAATTTTTATATATAAAATTATATGTATATATATGAATATACATATAATATATAAATATACATATAATATATATACATATAATATATAAACATTTACATATAATATATATAAATTTTATATATATAAAATGTTATGTTTCTATATATAATATTGTAACCATTAGTAGTTATAAAAAAATAGCACGCTTTGAAGTGTTAAGTTTTAAGAAAATAAAATGGTCTGGAGAGGGAAACAAATAAAACAGAAACATGTTGAGAAAAAAAAAAAACAACAGAAATTTTGAAAATCTTTGAAAACCAGAAGCATGTTGTCTTAGATAATTTTTGTTACTGTAAGAAAATACCTGAGGCAGGATATGTTATAAAGAAATGAATTGTGTTCAGCTCATAGGAAAGAGGTCCACAAATACAGTGCTGGCATTTACTTGGCTCTGGTGAGGAGATAATGGTGATTGCCATCATGGTAGGAGCATGCAGAGGGGTAGAGATCGAATATTGAGATAGATCGAGAAGATTTGGGGGCCAGGCTTGCTCTTGCTATAACAATCTACTCTCTGAATAACTATAACTGGGATCCTGAGAGAGCTACATTCATCTCTTCTGAGGGTGATACCCTATTGACCTCATTACTTCCCACTGACCCCAACTTTTTAAAGTTCCACTAGTGCCCAACACCAGTGCATCAGAGTCCAAGCTCCCAGCATATCCACCTTTGTGGGATATATCAAACCATGTCTGGACCATAGCATAGGTGCACAACTGTATTTCTCTGTTATTATCACTTCTAAATATAGTGTCAAATAGTTATATTAATTAAAATTGTAATCACTCATAAATATAGTGTCAAATAGTTATATTAATTAAAATTGTAATTAAGGTAACTTCTAACTCATAGAGAAAACTGAAGGTAGATAATTAAAAACTCACATACTGATATTCAATAGCACTCATTACTTATGCAACTTCCCTAATTGGCAAAAATAAACTATCCATACATAGCATCTCTGTAGCACATTTAAAAAAAAAGGAAAGCAAAAACATATAAGCTCAAAATTATGCTTAGTAATCAATATCTTTTTAAAAGAGCTTTATTGAGACAGAATTCCCATATCATAAAATTCACCCACTTAAAGTATACAGTCCTATGTTTTCTTAATATGTTCACAGAGTTGAACGACCATCACCACAATAAGTTCTAGAACATTTTCATTACATACAAAAGAGACTCGGTAACCATCAGTGGTCATTCCTCATTTCTTCTTGTTCCTGCTACTATCCTCTCCCCACAATCCTCTCTGCCCAGCCCCCAGCTAATCATTATATATACTTTCTATGTCTCTATTTATCTGTTCTAGATATATTTTAAAATATTCCTCTTTTTTTACTATAATTGTATATTCTTTGGCATCTCGCCATCCCTCTCTCCCCTCTCCAAGCATCTGATAACTATGATTCTACTCTCAACTTCTAAATGATCAACATTTTTGCATTTCACATAAGAATGAGATCATGCAGTATTTTCTTTCTATACTTTGCTCATTTCACTTAGCATAATGTTTTCTATAATGTTATGATAATGTTTTCCATGTAAATAACATTATGTTGTTGAGAAAGAGAAGATTTTATTCCTTTTATATGTTTGAAGAGTATTCCATTATGCATTATATATATTTATACATATTTAGATATATGCCACATTTTCTTTATATATTTGTTCATGAACACTTAGGTCAGTTTTCTATCTATTATGGGATAGCTATTTTGGATAGTAGCACAATAAACATGGGACTACAAATATCTCTTCAACATAATGAGTTCATTTCCTTGGGATATATACCTGGGAGTGGAATACTAAATCATATGGCTATTTTAAACATTCTGAAGGGCCTCCACACTGTTTTCCATAATGGTTGCACCAATTTACATTTCTGCCAATTGTGTATAAGGAGCCTCTTTTCTCCCCATCCTTACCAGCATTTATTATCTTGCCTTTTTGGTAATAGCCATTCTAACCGTTGGGCTCAATAATATCATGTTTAATTTGCTACAGAAAAGTTCATCATCAATTATCTTTTGCTATGTAACAAAGCACCCAAATGTGGCTTAAGCAAAAATAACTCATAAATATATGGGTTAGTTGGGAATTTCTTCTGGTACAGGTTAGGTTCCGTAAACTTGAGCTAGAATTGCTCATGGATGCAACCCTAACTTTTAATCTGTAATCATGCACCTGAAAAGTGACCATACATTACTTCCTATTCCCAATTCCCAGGTTAGCGCTGGGACTGCAGTCACTTGGTAGATCATTTGGGGACTGGCTTGTCTAGGGTTGCCTCCCCTGGGACTTCTCCACATACCTCTCATCATGGTTCAACAGGTAAAACTGGGCTTGCTTATATGATATCACTGATAGGATATGCAGAACACACCAAAAATGGAAGCAGCAAGACTCTTAAGCAAGGCTCCTTGTGTGGCATCGTACTGCCTAAAGCAAGTGACAAGGCCATTCCAGAGCTGAGGGGTGGAGGAAGAGGCCCCGCTCTCAATATGAGGAACCTATTGCCAGGACATGGATACAGGAGGAGATCTATTGATTAATGCAATTAATTTACCACCAACCCTTGACTTGTGGCTCTTCCCTCTCTTGGGCAGGAGGGAAGGAACCATGGCATAAATACCTGTCTCACAAAGTGGACTGTGATCGATGCTACTCTGGAGGCACAGGCCACCAACATCTAATGGCAGAACAGGAAATGACGGAGTTTGGAAATCTGGAAAACTGTATAGGTGTGTGATTGGAGTAAAGTTATGAAGGATGAGCAGAAAACGCCTGCAAGGGAAGTGAGAGGGAAGGCCATAGGCCTAGCAACTGACACGCCATGTGGGCACATTTACAGAAGAAACCCATGGTTTCATCCATAGAAAATAGTGTGAGATGGTTAAAACAAAACAAAACAACTGTTTTTAAACCTTAGTTCACTCCCAATCAAAGGCAGAAAGAATTGGGGCAAATAATTTTTCCTTCTGAATGTCCTTTCTTCACACACACACACACATACACACACACACACAAACTGTATCCTGATTTAACTATGTCAAAATTTTTTTTAAAAAAATTTTTGTGGAACCTTATAGAATTAAACAAAAGGAAACATAAATGAAAGACTAAAATGCAATGTAGTTAACCAGAAAAATTAATAGAACTTTTACAAATTAATAAGAAAATGAGAAACAACTAAATATCACCATTCACAAAAAAATAGAAATAGGCAATTCTAAGAAAATAAATATAAGTAACAAATAAGCTTAGAAAATGTTCACTATTCATTACTAATTGAGAAAATACACACTACGTAGTAATGAAATACAGTATTTTTTTTAAGTTTGGAAAAATTTTGAAGTTTGACATCTAGAGCTAGAAAAGTGAGAAAATAAATAAACCCTGTAGGCTCAAAACTAGCATAGTCTCCTGGAAGAGCAATTAGCATACTGCATCAAACACTTAAATTATATCTATTTTGACTGAAATTCTATTTCAATAAAATGCTTACATTAACTGTCTTTTTCTGACACATACATACATGCACACACATTCTGTATATATGTGTATACACATATATTTATGTAAGTATACACATGCATGGATATATATTCATCCACAAGAATTTTAACCCAACATTGTTTATATTAAGGGAAATCTGAAGTCATCCTAAATGTCTCTAATCAAACCAAGCTTTTATATACCAATGCGAAGGACACACATGTTATTGAAAAGGGAAAAGCAAGTTGCAAAAAAAAAAAAAAAATACATAGCACCATATCTGTATCATAGTATGATATGTATACTATGTAAAAAAAAAAAAAAAAATGCCAGGCCCTGCCTCCTTCAAAGATTATAATGTTAAACTGAGATAGCAGAAGTTAAAGCTCTTTGTAAACTGTAAAGTTCGATAAACATTATTAAAGTAAGGCACATTTGAACTCAGCTTTAAAATCTTTAAAAAAATATTAATTTATTTCAAAGTTACACGGCTTCCACTTAAGATCTGCATTTGAATTTCCCACGGAGATGAAAAAATGATATAATAGGAGTCTTGGTGAGCCGATTTAGGGTGTAGCAGAAAAGCAAAACCAATAGCCCCAAATGGGACTCTACAATTTTTCCTTAAGGGAGATGTTCAGGCAGCAGAAACAATGTTTTTCTATTCTCTCTCAGCCTTTCTCTTCCCTGAACAAATGGTTAAATTGGATAACAAACTAATAAAAAATAATTTGGAATCTGGGGCACAATTATGGCCACGAAAGATGCTGATGATCATTTCATGTGATCAGAGAAAACCCTAAAATAGAGCGCTCTTCAATTACCATAATTTCTACTGTCATTGCAATTTCTGTACATAAAAGCATTTGGTCTGAGGCACAACAAATTTATCTGTAAATTACACAATAAAGGACGAAGAATGGACTTTCCTTTAAAAGAACAAACAGAATCAGTCATTTATGGGGACATCTTCATCTTAATCGACATGTGAATGCAACCAAATGCACACTCCGTTATTGTATAAAGTTCTGAAGACTGTCACCCAAGCCCACACCCACCCTCTCCCAAGTTTAATTAAACCAGTATCACACTGAGACTGCAAGGAAAACACAATGATACAACAATAAACAAACATTAATCATGATCATTACATACATTTTATTACATGAAATAAATAATACCGTGGAGCTTTCAGCAGCCGATAAAGTTCTTCCTCTTGGATAACATCCTAAGGCAATTGAGGGGTAAAATAATACTAATAATGATAATAATAATTAGTATGAAAAGAGGAAAAAAGGGCTTATCACCACATAAAGCAGAAACTGTATCCTCCTGCACTTATATTAATCTCATATTTGCTCATTTCTTCTTTTTAAAGTCTAATAAGGGCTTCTTCTCACTGAGATAAATGGGAAATAATTTCTTATTTGTAGCCTAGCTTTGGCGTATACAACCCCACTCTAATTGCCCCAGGATGAGGAGATACAGGGGAGATTCTGAGATTCCATCAATATTCAATCCCTACGTATGAAATTCCACCAGGAAACAGGGGCGGGGGTTCCGAGCGCTCAGGCTGCAAGGGAGCCCACGTGAGAAGAAGAGGGAAGGGCATTTAGCAAGACTGGAGATGGTGGCTTTTGTCTTTGCTGGAGAGAGACCAGGGCCTCATGCCCCTCTGTTCAAGCCATTCTGAAGGGAACTGAAGATCCCCCTGGTTGGTCTCTGAATCAGGAATGAGCCCCCATGGGGGAGTGTGCTTTTGTTTTTTTTTTCCAGAGGGCCTCCCAACATTCTTTAGTATAAAGACCATGTTGGGAATCACCACTAAACATATAACACGGCTGTCCAGCCCTATTGTCCCAGCTCCATGTGGGAATGACAAGAAATAGGTCCTCTCCTGCAGAGTGACCCATTAAGGGCCACTTCACCAGTCAGACGAGAATCCCACTCCCTGGCCTCACTAATTGTCCAGTCCTGAGGTGATTGTGTTGTGCGCTGTCTGTGACACCATCCTGGGGATTCTCGTTTGATGGACAAATGATCCACCCTGCCCTAGCCAGCCCCATGCTATGAAAACAGGTATGCACTTCGGAGATGACTTTGTCCCTGGTTCAAGACTCCTGTCAGGTAATTGCTCAGAAAGGTAACAGAAGAATCCACTCCGGGCTTCTCAGGGGATTCTAGGGGAGGAGTCCTCCTTAGTTCCCTGTTTTGAAGAAAGGAAAAAAGGGATAAAGGGTCCATTTTCTCTGAGTTTTCCACAGCAAACTTCTGGAAAGAACCAGAATTTGTAAGACTGATGGATCAGGAGGGCCTTGCTTCTGGGTTTAAAATGGCAGCTCTGGAGCATCGAGTGCAGACGGATGCTCACAGGTCCTGGGACTCTGGCATCCTGGGTGTTCTCCCGGGCACTTGTTGAGGTTGGCTGTAGATCCCATTAGGAAACAAGAGAAGCAGGCATAATGGGGTGCCATTCTTCCTCAGGCCAAGATCTCTCTCCCTCCCATGTGGAACCCTTGGTGAGGACACTTGGGAGTCTCTGCAGCTGGCCAGTGGCCGCATTTGACACCCAGCTACAGAAGACTTGAGGTTTGACCAGGTTGGCATCTCGTGCACCCGGTCCCTTTTCTCCTGAGCATTAGCCAGGGTTCTTGCTCCTCCCCTACACGGACACTTTTGGTCAAGAAAACAAGGGAAGAAAGAGGTGAGTGGCTGCACTCCACAGCTTCCTCCCCGACACAGTCCCTCAGGGAACGTCCCCTGCCCTCTGCCAATGAATTTCCAGGGCTGCCTCGATCATAAATACTCTGATTAAAATGTAAATTTAGCCAACCTATCAGCTTCCCATTAAGGGGACTCTTTAAAAACGCCGTTAATCAGCGGAAAGATATGTAGTGAAATACCACTCATCAATTGTAACTGCTTATGACAGTTAACAAAGCTTTATATTTGCCCCAAACATGTGCTGATCTATCCATTATGCCAAGGTTCCCTCTCACGCTAATTGTACATTTTCTTCTCTAATGCATTTTTGCTGTTATCACATAGGCTAATGAAAGCCAGGAAATCAATAAATATAAATTATACATGCAAAGAAGGACTGCTGCGAACATAAAGTTTCTAATTAATTGCACTTGATTAATTTATATCCTTTAATTATCTTGCTAAGCCACAAACAACATAAATATCTTTGCAATCTGGTTATTGCTATGTCAGTCATAAAAAAGCAGACACAGTAAATCTATGAAATCTAGCAAACTGCATTGCCAGAAAACATGGAATGGCATAACCCATAAATATTATCGAACTTACTCAAGACACCGATGAATAATTTCAGTGTGACAAATTAACACTAAATATGTTGTATGGTTATTTGACGAAGATTATAGTGATGTTATAAGTTTAAATGGTGCATATGGAGTAAGCAAAAATGTGGATTTTTTTTTTTTTTTTTACAGTCAGGCTTATAAAAGTCTGCTTAAGCTGGGGAGGCGTAGCGTGGGTAAGGACCCACATGCAAATATCCCATGTGATTCTGCAAATGGAAGTATTCTTTTCTGGCCCAGTTGAAAGGCAAATTGTTAGCTATTTTGTTTCCGAGTTTCCCTTTGATAAGCTTGATCAACAAAGAATAATCTAGTCTCTTCTCCTGCAAAAGCAAAAATAAAATGCATATTGGAAAGAGAAATTTAAATCCAGGAACTAAACACCAGGTTGGGAAGAAAGCTGGACGTTGCATTCTTCCATTGTCTTAAGGATGCAACTTTTACATGGAAAGTGGTTTCTTTTTATCCACCCTCCCCACCTTTTAATTTTATCTGACTCTGCTAAGCCAGCCATCTGTCACTGATCTGAAATCTAATCCTCTCTGTCCACCAAGCTTGCTCTTTGTCCTAGCCATAGCATATTACCAAGCATCTATATCTACAACTTTCATAAATGTGTAAAAAGAAACTGTATCTGTCCTCAGCTACACTCAGACAAAGACCATCTGTCAGCAACTGGGGCTATTCTTTAAAAAAAAAAAAAAAAAGGCATCCAAAGGGATTTGCCCTTTACCAAGTAAACCCACTTAACCCTTCCAATAAGATTAACTGTTATTTGTTTCCATTAAATAAGAATGACCATACTAATATACATTTAATAGTTCTGTAACAGTTGCAGAAAGATCAGCTCTCATGTGGATATCTTTTGTAGATAAAACATATGTGCATATAAATACAGGAATTATGACAGCAATTAGATAACCTCTGAGGCAGGGGGATGTTTTCATTTCCTTCTTCCAGTCTGGGGCCGTGGAAGAGAAGCCAACATAAAATATAGACGCCAGAAAGTGTCATACTCTCCCAGTCCTCAATTTTACAGTAAATAGCACTTCGAGATGTAAAGTATGGCTAAATACACACAATTATTAAGATTCAGAGGCCACTCTCTGACTTCTGCCCTCTTATCACTGTACATTCTTGTAGACAGTTTTATAGCTCTTAGGCTTTATAGTTTAAGGTCTACATACATATGGTTTATAAATAGGCCTTCAATAAGTATCGCTGTAATTATGGGAAATTTGTCGGGAGAGGGGAATAACTGCCATTTAGAGATGCTAATGGAGAACCAGAGTAACATTTTTGGAATTCTATCTCCCATTTTCATCCCAAAGATTGCCTAAGTTGTTTGATTTAGCACTTCAGAAGCAAAGTAAATAATGCTTTTGCTTAGATGGAGAAGCCCGGGCGAATCTTTCAAATGTTTATCTGTTCTCTAGATGTTTCTGGGCAGATCACTATCAATAATTGTGATTTTAATGTCACATACTCAAACTAGGAAGGCTGTGTTCTGCCCACAGGGCAGGCAAAGTATGGGCAGAGACTCGGTTTACCACCAACTCCTGTAGCTTTCATAAGACCTTCAATGTGCCCAGAGCTTTATGTCTTTACACTCGGAAATTGATGGGCAGACAGGAGCAGGTGTTGTCTAGGTAACAGGGGTGGGGTGGGCAGATGGGCCAGTGGATATGAAGCAGGACACAGTGAAGATGCTGCCCACCCTGGCCTGGCATGCCCCCACTGCCAGCGTCTGCTGAGGACCAAACCACCTTTGTTTCTGGAAGGGGTTCGTGTGTGGAGGGTGGTGTCAGGCAGATGAAATGGTATTGATTTTTTCCCTTCTCTGAGTGCCTAAGTAAACATTTTTTATTTAAAAATATTTGTGACAATTATGTTATATTTTTATTTAGCTACAAACAATTATAAAGCAACATTTTGGAAGACGTATTTCACTAGGGGGCATGGAAACTAGAATATGCTATGATTTGCTCAACTTACTAACTCTGCGACCTTGGGTAAGCCACTTAATTTTTTTTAGTCCTCAGTTGCTGATCTCTAAATTGGGGTAAAATCTTATTTGCTAATCAGTAACTATAGTAGATGTCTATATTTCCTAAACATTTTTTCTAGAAATGCAAATATTCCCCTCAAACATGTTATGAAGTCCCAACTACTCAGTTTCAAGGGAAAAGCCAAACTAAAAATATTCCCCAACCCGGCCAGGCATGGTGGCTAATGCCTGTTATCCCAGAGATAGGAGGATTACAGGTTCAAGGCCAGCCTCGGCAACTTAGTGAGATCTTTTTTCAAAATTAAAAAAAAAAAAAGAAATCTTGGGAAGGTGGCGGGTAGCTCAGAAGTAGAATGTCCCTGGATTCAATCCTCAGTAACAAACAAACAAATTCACCTAAACAAACAGATGCACCTGATGTTTTGCAATCCATGTCTGCTTTTCTGATTTTCTCCTCAAATATCCAGGTGGGGGCTGCAGGATCACCCTCTCCCTAGCCTGCTGTCAGCTTGGCCAAATTCTCTGCACTGAGGAGTGCACCCCTCAACCAGGAGTTGCCCTCCTGGGGGTGGGGAGGGTTCTGCTCCAGGCCCCAAGACTTCCAGTGTCTTGCCTAGCAGGTAGCCAAACTGCCCAGCAAGTCTGGTGCGTCTGAGGCAGGAAGCAAAGCAGCCCCGTGCTGTGTTCCACTGCATCCCCTGAGTTCCCTGCGTTCTCTGCATGAGAGTGTCGCAGTCACTAAGGAGACAGGTAAATCTGGTGCTGAAATGAGATTGGTTAGGAAGATCTGCTCCTGACGCAACGCAGCAACTTGCCTGCCTAGGGCTCCTTCCTCCAAGGTAACGGAAGAGCTGGGCAGAGAAAGGCAGACCATGACAAGCATGGCCCCTCGGTGTTCTGGCTGATGGTTGGAAAAATACCAATGTGTCCAGCGGGGAGGAAGTACGTATCTCCCAGTGCAGTTCACCAGATTTGTCATTTTCGATTTAATGCACCTAGGTAGCAAGCCGACTCACTAGGTTTGACTGCAATTACCTTATCTTTCCTATTTTTAGTGACAGGACCAGATTATTTTAAGTGCATTTTATAGAAAACCCTTCTTTACTGAAGTATAAAGACTGTAATAAAGACAATACAATGTTTTGAAACTGTTTTAAATCCTTCACTCAGCGTTGCTTCTACAGATTTAACATGTAGGGGTTCTAATCTTACTGCTACTAATTAGAGCTTTAGTGTAATTGTGCCAACAGGGTGCTTGGCATAATAATTACTATTGAGAGATTCTAGTGGCGCAGTTACATGCCTACATAATGCAGATATGTCTAGTATTACAGTGCAGTCACCTTTGTATGTTGACTCAAGTTGGATTTTAACCAAGTAAGGGGTTATTTTGCCTTTATAATAAAGCTTAAAAGGCATATACATATGTATGATTTAGGTATCCATTTTTCCTCTTTGAGGCTTTTGAATATTAATTAGCAGGAACCTCAGAAGGCAACAGGGACACATTTTGTTTCAGATATCTCACAATTTGGGGCAATTCACTCCGTGAGTGGGATTGTCTCCGATTGTGTGGTAGAGTCTATTTGAATGCAACAGTGCACTGCGCCTACATAACTCCCTGGGGTGGGCCGGGTGTGAGGGTCTTTTCCACCAGAAATCCTGCTCAGTTGTGACAAGCAGAGTAGGAAACGAGGACTTTTGTGCGACCAGAAGCTGCATCTGTATGAAACAGTTCCTTGTTTACAGGAGGAATCTATAAAAACATTTTCTCAGGAATGATCTGGCACTCATAGCTTTTGAAAACATGGCCAATGGGGGAAGTTGATTTCTACCAGGGACTAGGTATTCCAATAAGGGTCCTGGATCCCTGGTATTACACACAGGGGTGGTCCAGGTATGGGGTGTGGGAGGTGTAGACTTATGTGTGTATGGATGCAGGTGATCATTATGGTATGTGTCTACTTGGAACAAAACTCCAATTGGGCAGGTGGTCTTAAAGGCTCCTCTGGGTTTATCAGACAATTGGCAAGGGCCACGAGTGCTGGTTTCACTTTCAGAAGCTTCTGGGCAAAGCTGGCTCTAGGTAAGGCTCCTGCTCGGTGTGGCGTGGGGGCTTCCTGCAGCTCATCCTGAGGCACAGGCGCAGGCAGAAACCCAGTGTCTGCCGCTGCCCCATCCTTTTGCCTTTTGCACAGATGTGCTGTGCTGTGTGTGTGTGTGTGTGTGTGTGTGTGTGTGTGTGTGTGTGTGTGTTTTGTTTTTTGTGGTTTTTATTTTTGGCCCAGGTGATAGAGTTTCCACAAAACTGATTTCACAGAGCAGTAAGTCACTGAAAAGGGTGTCACCAACCATTTAAAGTGCACTACAGAGGTTTTTTTAAATGTAATAAATACATTGGGAAGGTAGTGTGTAATGGCCCAGAGCCTGAACTATAGCTCCATTTAGCTCAGACAGCCTTGTTTTTACTGCCCCTTAGTGCCTCACTTTTAAAGTGACAGGAAACCAATTTCTGATTACAAATCAATGGGTTGGGATGTCACCTCCGGACAGTGAATGTAACCGTAAATCCAAGGAGTCACCCATGATGTTAGGAAATTGGGGGTCAGGTTATAAAGATGACTGCTTTACACAATGGGAATGGGAATACACGTGTTAGCACAAGGCTCTACGATTCCCTCTCATGAGAATGCCCCAGCAGCTCTAGCCTGCCACGCACCCCTCCTCTGTGACCCGGGGGGCCGGCAGGGTGTGTTTACCACGTGCATCAGTAAGGCTAAACAGCTCTCATTTGGCCTTGGAGGCTGCAAGCTTCACCCAGGCTGCGGACGGAGCAAGGGGAAGCGCTTTCCCCCTGGACCATACCGCTCTCTCGACACATCAAGTTAGCCAAAACTATCCACGTTCCTGTCATGTAGGATACCTTTTGATGAGGCCCCTTTTTTCTTTAAGCTTTTAAGATAATCTTAGAGAAATCATCAAGCTATAAAAAGAAATCAATAAAAACAGAAAAGGTTCCCATCACCCCGAAAAAAATCCATAACTTTTGCATTTTAATAGAGACACTACCGGGCCACAGCCGTCATTTTCTTTCTGATGTGTTCCTTTGATTTCCCTCGTATCTCACAGGGCTCTTGACTTTCTTGAGAAAGGGATTATTGAATTGTGTGTCTCCCTCAGATGTACTTGATCACTCAAGTATCTGTACTTAAGAATGTTAGAGTCTGTTCAGCTGTTGCCTCTCTGGGAGCTCATCGCGGCTTGTCATCTTAATATTAATTGGGTTTTGTGCAGGAATCTCGAGTCCCACATTGAGTGGCTTTCAAGAGAGAAGATTATGCCCAAAGCCAGATACAAAGACAAACATATTTAGCACAACAATTATCATAATTGCAGAAACATTCTGTCCTGAAATAAGCAGATCTGATTAAGAGCCCTTCTACATTATCAAATATTAATCTGGTGTCTTCCATCTAACCTGGTTCCAGCATAAGAGGCTTCTTATGGTTTTGTGTATTAGCAGGTTTGTAAAAGCTGAATATATAGAGCCAAGTAGTATGAGACAGCCCAGCCAGGATAGTAAAAGGATCTTTGCTGAATGTAATCCCCTTAAATTTAAAATAGACACAGATCGGATCATAAACCTCAAGTCAAAATTAAAACCCTGCCAATTAGATGCTTTTTGTGTAATTCCAACTGCACGGTCATTCTGAAATATCTTGTAGAAAAGAATTATTGGTGCTCCCCTTTGTTTAAAAAATGAGGTCAATTTCTCTATGGTCGTCATCACAATAAAATGTACAGTCACTAGAGTCTTCCTGGTTCTCTTGATACCCACATGGATTGGCTAGATATTGGAAGCAGTAATATTCTTGCTAAGCTGGAGAGTTAATGTTATTTGTAATTTTCAGCTGCTTTTAGTTTAATTGCACAATTTCCTCAATTATTAAAGTTCGTTCTGCGTACTTAGGTTCATTAGCCATTGCCAAATGGGCAAATTACTTTGCAATTTTAATATTTGTTGGACAAAGCTGAACTAATAGTTTCACACTCCAGACACAGTTTTTAGTTTTTGCTACAGCATCTACTGATAATTTCAAGAGCCAGAGATTACATTCCTTTTTTTCTTTTTTTATGAATATCTCTTTAAGTTAGTGATTTTAACCACATAGGTAGGCTTTTCTGTTTGTTAACTTACGAGGGAAGGAATTGGGGCAGATGTCAATACAGATGATAGTGTTGGAGTTGTCTTTAAATACACATTCATGCCCTTGTAACACATATGAAGAAATATGCAAGATGGTGAAGTTTCTTATATGCATGTGAGACTTCCATAAATATGATTTAATCATATGCACATGATCTAAACCTCTAAAAATACATTATGGGCCTCTGAATAATCAATATATCAAATGTTCAGTAAGTTTCTATGCTATAAAAGTTTCTTAGTCATTATGCTAATATAGTATATGATACATTATACTACCTGTACCAATATATTACATATATGTATATATGTATGTACATATATGAATATTCTAAGTTTTCAATAGTGATGAGTTCAATGGTGCATGCTGGCATTAGAAGAATCTCTCTCCCTCCCTTCCTACCTCCCACTGTACACTGAGCAATTCAATGCATGTGTGTAGACTAATTTTAAATACACATACATGCCCCTGTAACAGTGCCACTTTCCATTTGTTTTGTCCTTTGTAGTTATGAAGTACCTTCCCCTCCCATTATTTCATTTGATTAATGATTACACACTGGCTTCTTCTTGTAGATGCACAGCTTACCACCCCATCCTCTGGGGAAGGTAAGTCCTGACATACATCAGTATTGCTAATATGAAAACAAATGCACCCAACCTGCTGCTGTGCTGTCTGTCCTTGTGTGCACAGACTCACTCCAATGTGTCTGGGTGCAAATAGCTCGGACCTGGAGGACAGATCCCTGCCAGCATGGCTTATCTCCTCAATAATTAGGCTTTTGTTTCTGCTTTATTAACTCTGATACAACAGTGCCCTGCCCTCTGTCACCAAGGGGACTAATAGATGATAGTCACTTTGATTTGGAAACCATACAAATTAAATGGCTGAAGTGAGAGGAAGTGAAATTAAGGCAAATTGTGTCGAGATAAGGCAGCCAGTCATTTACATACTCATTTTTTTTTTCCAAATGTTGAAGCAAGGTGTTTTTGATTTTACATCTGCAGATGCAAAACTGCTAAAATAAATAAATCCAGTTTTCTTGTTGTTAAATCTCAATGATGCAGGAATTCTTAAATGATGTTAAGAATAATTGTGCGTATTTAAAACCAGGGTAAGGTTTTCTTCTCCTGGAGTCTCACATTGTGTTTCTTTTGCTAAGAAGGATTTTCTTCAATTAAATGTGGGTGTGAACCCGCATGCTCATTTTCCCAGAAGCAGTTTCAACAGGTCTCTATCTTCAACACCTATAGGTCAGATTTGCTTTTGCAGTTTTAAAACTTACGTCCTATCTTTCTAGGAAAATCAATCACATACCTTGTGTAAGATTAAAATTACTTAAGGACAGAAAATAAAATCAAATGATGGAAAAGGGGGTGGGGAGTCCATCCAGCCAAGCTGATTTCTATCAGTCAGCGGCAAGAGTTGAAACAATTTGTTTAGCAATATGATTTAACAAGAAGCATTAGCTCTGGGTACGTAGCTGTGTAGCTGCAGGCTTTGGAGAAGGCTGATGAGATGTGATTATCTCCATGCAGAAATATCAGGGTGGTTAAAAGATAATTTGGAATGAGGTTAAAAATGAACCGACACTAAGCTTCTCTCACTTGTGTCAAAACAATCACATCTTTTCTTTTCTCTCCCTTTCACTCTGATGACATTTGCTCATATTGGAGGTGGAGACATTCCTCTTTGCAAACTGTAATCCTTGGCTAATTTTAAATTTAATGTGGCTCTGATGAAAGACAGCTCTAAATTTTGATGCAAAAATCGGCTTCTGGATATTGCAGATAGAATTTGCAATGTTTGTAATATTTATTAAGCCTTAAACATTGTTATTATCCACAGAACTAAAGTTTCATTTCACTATATCAACAATATTCACACATAAATAGTATGGGTTGACATTGGGTTAGAAAAAAGTCTTTAAACTTTACCTTAAAAAATGAAAACAAGTGAAAAAGAAAACAGCATCAAATGTTAAAAGCCATATGCTAGTAAGTGAATATACCCTATTATACTACTTAATCATCTTAAATAGAGTTACTGTTTCAAATGATTGAGTTTCAAAGCCTGAAAATATTTCTTACTTTGAAAAGACATATTTCAGTACTAAATATATGCATTCATTTTCTAAGAAAATTAAATGCACATAGCTGTAGCTCTTGATTTATAAAATAAAAGGAGAGTAGGTAAGAAAATTAAATATTATCTCTATATAAAGAGATGCAATAATTAGATTGCTTGCTGAAAACTTTTTAAAAGTCTAAACTAGATTTCAAATCTTGTCCTTTTGTGTGAAAGATGTCAAAAGTGTAACCAAGGTTTAAGAAGCCCAATGTTATCCTGCAGAGAACAGAACAGTTGTGTACTCTCTGCAGCAATGTGACCCACCGTCCAATTTAAGCAATGAAATGCCTTGAAATTCTAAAAAGCTACATTCACCTCGGTGGATAAGGAAACCCCTGAGCGCTGACTTCATTCCTTCTCTGCTTTATCAATCAGTTATGAATCAATTCCACAGTTCCTGGCAGCCCCCAAGCCCCTGGGCCCACCATCTCCTCCTAGTCTGCAGCACTATAGATGTTTACACGGATAGGAGGAGATGACAATTAGTCATATTTATCCGCGCTGGGTCCATTTAATCCCCACTGTTTTTACTCGTGTCAAATCCATTATCCCAAACAAAGCTGCATACATCTTGTCGAAGATGCACAGGGCTTGCCTTGTTTACTTTGAGAAGGCGGGTTTTATGGCAACATTAAATACATACTGAGCCCTAACTAATGGAGGCGCTTGGCGTGGAGAAGCGCTTGCGCTGGCGATTCCTCGCAACCTCAATCTGTTGTCCTTAAACTCGGTTCTGACCCACAGCCTTCTGGCTGTGCGTGGAGTGCCCCACGCCTTTTCTGAATTTTCTCCACAATTATACTTTTATGATCACTGCACCTAAGTGTTTCCAGCAATCACCAAATCACAAAGGCACTCCTGCTCCCCACAGCCAGAGACTTTGCCGGGAAGGCTTGGGCTTCTAAACGTCCACCACCTTCAAGGCTTCATTTGTTGAGCCTGATAAGAGACGACCCTCCCTCCTCCCTTACTTGTTTAGAAAGAAAAATCTTAGGTACTCTGTTTACTTACATGTCCCAGCACTTCGTTGTCTTCCAAACCATTTTAACTCTTAGCATGGAAGTTTTACGAGTTATTTTTTATCAGAAAATGCAGACCTTTGCTAGTTGACATAAACAGTGAAGAGGAGGGGAAGCGTGCTTGGAAACTCCTGATTTCACCAGAAAAAAAGGCACTATGTGGCATATGTTAACATCTAGGCCTGAAAACACAGCCAGTAAGAGTGGCGCAGACTAAAGGAAATCACTACTTAATTCCACAAACATTTGTTTCAGGCCAGGAATGGCACTAGAAACTTTGAGCAGCCGGGATTCCCAGCGCCGGCCGGGCGGGCACCCGAGGGTCCATAACGTGCTGCACAGCGCCATCTGCTGGCTGCCTGCGCCTGGAACCCAAACCGTCCTCCTTGGCCAGCGACTGGCTGGCTTTAAATCCACACGTGTTGGGGTCTCCAACTTCCTCCCCTAGGGCATCCCGCTGCTGAGGATCTCTGACTGCACTGAAAAAGAAAGAGAGATGGAGACTGTGCCAGAGAGGAAAAACAGGGATGAAGAACTCTTTCCAAAAACCTATTAACGTCTAAAGGGAGGAAGATGGATACTTCTGGGGAAGTCCCCAAACATGTGCCAAAGGCATAGGTTTTCAGCATTCAAGGCAAAGTTGAGTTTATTTGCATTTAAAGCCAAAATTTATTTCTCTTTCTCTCTCTTTATCTCTATCTTTATCTGTCTCTACCTCTCTCTCTCCCCACCCCCACCCCCATCTGTAAAACATGGTCCTGCACCATGTTGTCTCAACACTCCTGCTCTGCCTGCTTTTTTATGGAACCTAGGAGGCGAGGCAGAGCTCATGGAAGCTGTCTGGAGGTCCAAGTTAATTCGTTTCCTGGCAGCAATGTCGTGGGGCTGGTGGGAGGATTCCGAAGGGTTTTGGAGACACTGGGCCTCTGTTTGTCCATCCACTCTGGGAAGGAGTGGAGGGGAGCCCCTCTCAAGGGCAGAATCCGAGGACTGTGGAAATGCTATCAACACACTTACACATGCGCCCGCACTGCCTTGAACAGGACCCCAGACTCCAGGGAACTCATCGCGGGTAAATTGCAAAAGACCTAAACCAAAGGGACTGAACAGCCAGTCATTATTCCTAAGGGAGGGACTCACTGTAACCCAGCAGAAAGCTTTATCTGAAATTGTTTTAGGGTTATGTTGAAAATCTTACTATTTTCCTCCTGCTTCCAATGCCTGGCTTTTGTGTTACGTACACTGACTCGCATGCTCCTCCTCCTTTCTCTGTTTCCACCACACTCTACTCCATGGACACAGGGGTTGAGAGGAGGCTGCCTCCAATTAGTTTAGTTAGTTTAGGCCATTGAGAAAGTCCGAGGGACACACTACCTGGGTCTACAAAAACTTCTGGCTCTCAGGACAGCCAGGAGGGGGCCTGTGTCTTCAGCAAAAGGTGCTGTCTTCTGGGGGAGGGAGGGGTCTCAGTTGCAGGGGAATTTTCTAAAACAACATTCCTCTAATGCTGTGAGCTGTCCTTAACAGACTGAAAATCTATGGAAGACCATATTCAGGATCTCTCTCTCTCTGTCTCTCTCTCTGTCTCTCTCTCTCTCTCTCTCTCTCTCTCTCTCTCTCTCTCTCTCTCTCTGTCTCTCTCTGTCTCTCCTGTCAAATACCAGTCATACATGTCCATTATACTGTCTGGACTTCTTAAAGGCTAAAGGATTTTAGAGATTAGGCTTATTAGATAAAACACAAGATGTCCAGGTAAATTTGAATTTTACATAAAATATGGTTAGGGTTGTTTTTAATATAAGCCCTTCCCTTCCTCCTCCTCCTCCTTCTCCTCTTTTTCTTCCTCCTTCTCTTCCTCCTTTCCTCCCCTTCTCCTCCTCTCTCTTTCTCTTCTAAATCTGACACCCTATTAGGGACTACCTATCATGAGTCTTTAGATAGAAAGCTAAAATTGACAGAAACAAAGTAATTTGCCCTGTTACCCCAGTGGTTTGAGGCAGAACCAGGGCCAGAAATAAGGTCTAGGAATTTGGTTTGGTTCCTCTTGATCAACCACCTTACCCTTCCTTCCCCCAGGATAAGGAACTGGAGTAGAGATCACAAGTAATAACACTCGCTTCTTATATAATAATTTCAGAAGGACCACGCATGCCCCAAAGCACCCTGAAAGTCAAATGCCACTCACTTGGAAATGCCACTAGTTTATAGTTAGTGAGCTTTCCTGCCAAAGTGGATCTTTACCTGGCCGCCCTTTGTGGGCGAGTCCTCCACGTCCAGTTCTGTCGCCATTGTTCCTGACTGTTTTAAGGACCCTGTGTTACCAAGTGATTTCAAACACTTAAGCACCCACACACTTACAAGTGAACACTGTGCTAATTACCCCCTTTCCTCAGGAGCCAAAGTTCTACTGCCATTTTTGTGGGCAGAATACTATTTATCTGAATTAAAAGACAAAGTAGATCATCTTAAAATATTCTAACATGTAACATTCCGCAGACCTACATTAGTTTGTGTCTTGAGACTGTGTGCAAGAGTGTGGCAAAGCCGTTCCTGGGGATTATGGCAAACCCCAGGGCAGAGCTGCGTGAGCTGTGAACAATCGACCTTGGACATACCTCTTACTAGATCTGAGCCTCTCTTTCTACATTTTTAAACCAAGGGATTAATTTTTATGCTTCCTCCAATCCAATTTGAATCTAAAACATTAGGTTTGCAAAAATCAGATGTTTACTATGTTGATGTCAATTCTTTTATAAAGTTCTCATGGCAATGTAGTAGTAAAAACTGCACCTAAGTCTTTGTGAGCAACTCCCCCCAACTAACACTCTCTCTCTCTCTCTCTCTCTCTCTCTCTCTCTCTCTCTCTGCCCAATGCAATGCCAGGGCAACTGATAGTTCACAAAGCAATCTGGCCACCAACACCAAATTGCAAAAGCATACACCCAGGAAGGAAAGCACAAGGTGCTAATGAAACTGGCTGTCAGGCAAAGAAAGGCTTTGGGCTGCAGCCCCAAGCACAGAAACAGAGCGATGCAATTTCACGTGTCTGGAAGGGCTTTGGATGAGGCAGGGACAGATTGTTCCTTCTCCCTGCAAGTTCCCTCAACCTGAGTGGAACAACCAGCTCCTCCCAGAGGGACTCATGGTGGGCCTTAGAAATAGGAAGTGAGGGGTGAAGGGCTTGGACCTTTTAGAGAGAAATGCACCCTAATAGTGGATCCTCCTGAGCGTTTCACAGGCTCTTTATGCTTGAAGGGAAGGAAGGAAGAGGGAAGAGACACAGAAAGAAGATGAGGTAGTAAAGGTTGATACAATCTTGTTCTGCCTGGGAATTCTCTCACTTCACACTTTAAGTTCATGTGTTTCTAAAGAAGGTGAAAAAACAGTTAAATGAGACCAGGTGGGGATAGAAGAGTAAGACTGTCTCTCCCTCTCTCCTTCTCTTCCCTTCTCCTATTTTTCTTTGCTTCCTCATTCCATTTTTGTTAGCCTTAAAAATCACTCCTGTAGAGCTGAGTGTGGTAATATGATAGTGCACACTTGTAATCCCAGTACTCGGGAGGCTGAGATAGGAGGATTGCAGGTTTGAGGCCAGCTCAACAACTCAATGAGACTCTAATTTCAAAACAAAAAGTAAAAAGGGCTGGGGGTGTATCACAAAGGTAGAACACTTCTGGATTCTATCTTTAGTACCTCCCCCCCAAAACACACACAAAGGTTTCTGCAGAGAAGCCATTTAGCAAGGATGAGGTTGGACCCAGAACTGGGATGCTGGAAGGTTGTGGTCTGTCTTTGCTTGGGTCTTTAAGCCATTTTGGTTTTTTTTCCTATAGTGTCTGGTTTCCACTGAGAAGATCAGGCTCCTATCAGAGTAATGACAGATCTATGTCTCCCACAGATGGACATGAGAATTCTCCTGAAAACATAAAACCCTTAAGCACTTTGCCTAGATTTTGAAAGGGACCCAGGCCAGGAAGCTGCTCTGCAATCCGGGTGGATGATTTCCACTTAAGGGTTTTCCTATCATAGCTTGTCATCCCTGAAATGGCCCAGGGCTTCCCCTCTCAACACAAGCTATAGCTTTGCAAGCTCCATTTCTAGAATGGGGAGTATACTCCTGGGATTATAGTAGCCAAGTCTAGACTTAAACAGAAACCCAGGCATGCTCTGCTGGGAAGGGTGTTAACTAATGACTAAGAAATTAAGTTCCCCCTTGAAGAAGAAAGGGTGACTTAACGACCAGGCAGACACTTGAGGCTGTGATCCATTTGTAGAGACTAGAAAAGTCCCACATTTACTGCTAATAACAAATACTTACGAGGGCTTACTATACAAAGTCCTCTGCATTTAATCCTCATGGAAAGGTACTGTTGTCCCCATTTTATGGATAAGTAAACTGAGGCTTAGAGAGGTTTGGAAACTTGGATAACATCCATTGCTATTAACTAGTACAGAAAACTGTCCATGTTTTCAATGACTTCTGAATACATAACTTAAATTGAGTTCCTGCTATATGCTAAGCTCTATTGTGAGTGCTTTTTGATTTGGGGGCGGGGGATGATGGGGCTGGGGAAGAAATCCAGGGCCTTGTGCATGCTAGGCAAGTACTCTGTCACTGAGCTACAAGCCCAACTCCACTTTCTGCGTATTATCTCAATAACCTCTCACTATGACACTGTGAGGCAAATATAACTATCACACCCTTCTATGGAAGAGAATTGTGAGGCACAAAGGTTTAGTGACGGGTTGGGGACTTTGGCCACTGACTTGTATCATCCCTCTGGATTCGTGGAGACTACTCGTCTCCTTTCTAAACAAATTCACAGTAAAGCTTCATGAAACAGGAAAAAGGCAAAATGGAATAGAAAAATAACCAGAAAGAAAGAGCAAAGCTTATCCCTCCCCCTCCCCCACAATGCACAGCTGTGGTCCTTCTTCCGTTTCCCATGGAATTCCTCCAGGACAACAGTCAGACTTTGGGGCCAGGCCAGCACTTACCTGTGTCCTCCTTTCTCTGTGACTTCAGACAACGGGAAGTTGGCTCTTTAAACCATTGAACAATCTCTATATCTACTTTACTCTCTTTTCCTCCTTCCTGTATGCATGGACACACACACACACACACACACACACACACACACACACACATCCTCTTTGATCTGAAAATCCTGAAACAGCAATTTCTGGAACTTTCTGTCGATTCTTCATTTAAGCTCCAGCTTGCCAGTTCGGGATGGAGACACTCTGAGGCCATCAGCTGCTGTGAGGGGCGCGGGGGGGGGGGGGTCTCAGCTCTAACCCCCAGGCATTAACCTACAGGCTGGTGGGCCAAGTCACAACCCTAAGGAAGCCGGCAGTTTTATTTCCCTCAGTAAATCTTTTCTGATGACTGTAAACACTGTATAATACTCTACCTGTAGGTACTGTAATTAAGGTGCATCAGAACCACAATCAGCACAGTGACAGGCAGAGAGAAAATTATTGACCTCCCACAGATTTTTTAAGTCAGCACATTTACTACTGTGAAAATCACCAAGTCATTAGCAGAGGGTTAAAAAAAAAATTTAATGAAAGAAGTCCACTCACGTTACAGCTATTTGTTTTCTGGTCTCTTTGTCCTCATTTTTTTCTGATTGAAGGCAAAATGTCTCCCCAGCCTCCCCATCAGAGTCACCATAGACTGAGGGCACCAACCTTGGGAGGAGGTGAAAGTTTTCCATCGCAGAGTTGGTAGAATAAATGGTCTCTACAGGAGACTGGTGCTCAGCACAGAGTCCAGGACAAGGCCGAGCACCTTTCTCCTGTGTTTACAGAGCAGGGTGACTGCTACCATCTTGCTGGGCTCCCATGTGGCCCGAGAGAGAACTCACGTCTTGACACAGAATTCATCTCCATGGACACCCACTCGGGGGCTTGGTAGCCGTAGTGAGCCGGCTTTGATCACTGTACGCAGGATGCCAGGCTGTCAGCACGCAGGCCTGAAGGCAGACGGGCCCTGGCCCTCCCCAGGCCCTGCAGCCACAGAGCCTTCTAGAAATCACTCCCGGCTGGCTACCCTCTCTCATCAGAGAAGCAGAGGTGCTTCTTGGAGTGGGTTTCAGAAGCAGAGGAGCACCCTGACATCCAACTCCAGTTATTAGCCAAAAGGTTCCGGCCACCAAGGGGAGTTTGTCTGTCTCCTCATTGGGCGGAAGGCAGGCAGGGAGCCACGAAGTGTGTGGACTTTGGAGCCACACCTTGGAGTCCTTCCTCGCGGCTCCATGACAGACTGTCTTTGTGCCAGTTTCCTCTTCTGTAAAATGGGAATGGTAACACCTGGGTAGCTCAGGATGTTGGGAAAATGTAAAAGGATCATCCCCAACAGGCCTGCACACTGCCTCGCATGTTGTAAGGCAGGGGTTGGTCAGTGAACTCTTCTGGAAAATTCCATGCTAAAATAGTTTAGTCTTTGTGGGCCACTTGGTCTCTGTCACAGCTACATAACTCTCACTGTAGTCCGGAAGCAGCCACAGACCATAGGCAAATAAATGAATGTGACTTTGTTCCAATAAAACTTTATTTACAGATTTTTTGTTCCAGTAAAGCTTTATTTACAGGGTCATAATATGTTGGTCCTTGCTAATGTGAAAAATGAATACATGTCAGTAGCAATTATTATATATAATATGCTAATCCAAGCTGTTTGTGAATTAAGAAGACGTAGTCTGTTCTCCTGTATCTTCTCATTGGTATTAGGGAAGGGGAGGTGTTTAATTGACAGGTATTTAATTAAGGGACTACTGTGTCCAAGAACGATATTAAAGGTAGCTGTTATATAAAGCTGGGAAAAAAAAGGTAGCTATTCAAAGCTGTGCATTCAGAATTATTCATTTATATTTTGCAAAAACCCACCCCCACCTCATGAAAACAAATCAAAAATATTTTTCATTTGCCTTAAAGTTGTACTACATGTAGGAACTTAATTTTTTTTTCTTTCTAAGAAAAAAAATTATATGTGCATGAACATCATTGCATCAGGCTCTAAACATGCTACACGTTGCTTTAGATAGTCATAAGAAAGGAAAGCTGTTGAGGCTTGGTTTATACCCATAGCCAGTTTGCCCAAGTCAATACTAAGGCAGTCAAAACAGTCAGCTGGAATATTTTTTATTAAATGGGCTTATTAATTTAACCGGGACCTCCAGGTGGAGAAGTCAATCTTGGTCACCAAAAGTGTTAGGAGAGAAATGGAGCTGGATGTTTCTACCTTCAACATGCACCCAAAGATGTTTCCTGAAAACTTCTTGGGTCTGAGACAAATGACTAGCTATCTATCTATCACTCATCTATCCATCCATTCATTTATTTATCTAGGCCTGTCTTTAAGGTCCACTAGGTCAATTATACACAGGCAGATAAGCAGTTGCTTCACACAGCTACTCTTAATGTGAAAGAAAACAAGTCCAGTTTGAGTAATAGGCCAAGATGACATGTTCTACATTATAAACCATGTACCTGTTCACTCATTCATTTATTTATTTACTTGTTTTTATTTTTTGGTATGAGGGGTTGAACACAGGGTCATTTACCTTCAAGCCACACCCCCCCCAAGCCCCTTGAAACAGGGTCTCACTAGGTTGTTGAGGCTTCAATCCTCCAGTCTCTGCCTCACAACTATGGGGATTACAGCTGTGTGCCACCACGCCTGGCTTTTTTTTTTTTTTTTTTTTTTTTTTTTTTTGCGGTACTGGGGATTGAACTCAGGGGCATTCTACCTCAGAGCTACACCCCCAGCCCTATTTTTTATTCTTTATTTTTTGAAACCGAGTCTCACTAAGTTGCGGAGTGCCTCACTAGGTAGCTGAGGCTGGCCACGAACCCGGATCCTCCGGTCTCAGCCTCCCGAATGCTGGGATTACAAGCGTGCGCCACCACGCCCGGCTCACACCCGGCTTTCATTTAGTTATTTTACGAATATTGTTGAGAGCACACTGTATCCATTGCTCGGAGCTCGGTGCTAAGAAATGCAAACATGAGCTGAATACACAAGCTTGAAGGAGAGGCTTGGGCTGATTAGGAGGTTGTCTGAGACAGCATCTCTGTGTCCCTTCAGCACTCGAAAGACTGGCCAGCATCTGGCTTTTGCAGAGGCTAAGGCTCGCTGACAAAGCAGGATAGCAGTTAAGTGGACAGAAAAGAGCCTATATTGAGCCGGGCATGGTGGCGCACGCTTGTAATCCCAGCATTTGGGAGGCTGAGACTTGAGGATCCGGGTTTGAGGCCAGCCTCAGCTACCTAGTGAGGCACTCCGCAACTTAGTGAGACCCTGTTTCAAAATAAAGAATAAAAAATAGGGCTGGAGGTGTAGCTCAGAGGTAGAATGCCCCTGAGTTCAATCCCCAGTACTGCAAAAAAAAAAAAAAAAAAGAGCCTATATTGCCTGCCCGTGTGCTGCGGCACCCAGGGAATGAGAACCCGGATCAAATAGAGGACTCACCAATCAATCCCTGCCTCTTCTTTCCCCTGTGTAGGACCCTGCCACTTCTCTGCTAATGTTGTTAGGTTGGGTATTACTTTCCTACCACACCTGTATGCTTCTAAGTACTACATCTACTCTCTGTGATTAGCTTTTCTTTCATATTTCTCTACTAGCAGGATCCTCAAGTGCACTCTGCACCTCTCTTTGTCCCTGAACCCCTGACCCCAGCTGTAACCTGATTCACAAGGATAATTGAGGTCTTTCTGCACCCACAAACCAACCTCCTTCCTCTCCTGATGTGAGGATAGTGTGGTAATACAGTAAAATTTTACCAATATGCCAGCTTCTGGGAAGTGAGGGGCTTGGGGCTCCTGAGTTCTAAGCCCCGGCCCAAAGTTGGCCAGGGTGTTCATTTTCAAAGGCAACCACAAGATGAATATCAAAGAATTCGCAGAATCCACATTGGGAAACCTGTCAGAAAATTGTTGGGAAAATAAAGTGAATCAATAGAATGTCAAGAGACTCAAATGGAAAAAATATTGAATATTCATTTTCTCCGTTTCACAGGGTAGGGGATTTACTAGGACCAAGGCAGCTAGTGGGATTTTCGGCTTTCCTTGGAATGGTTCAAATAATTTTTGTGCTGTGCATTGGATTAGTATTCAATTAACTCCTTTAAAATTATAATGTGCAACTTCAACAAACTTGTTAACGAGTCTACAGCACAATTAGAGCAGTTAATAGCCACCAGGTACAACAAGTGAAAGCCACATTTCTATAAACAGAGAAGTCTAAAACAAATTCAGTGATTTGTGTTTCCCATTTGCTTATCTATTGCACTTTCAGACCGTGATCCCTATAAACACTAGAGAAAAATTATGGAGAGGTCTTTTTCTCCCATACATTTATCAAAAAAAAAAAAAATCTGATGTAGGATTCATGTAGATTGTTTCTTTCTAATGTGGTCACAGTCCAGGAAATCCGATATGCTACCACAGCCCACTGTTCCTGGGGACACAAAAGCAGTGGTTTGTTACTTGGGTTACAAACACATCACTATGGCTGCCAAAAGGTTTCAAACATAACCCCTCTGTGGCTCTTATATAGACTCTTTTCAAGATTTCAGAAAACAAAAGACGATCATGTGAAGACTCTATCAGACATGATTATAAGACTGAAAAAAAAGATCACTTGACACACATTCCTGGCATTTTGCGAATATTTTATACAGGCAGACATCTACTGTCTCCCAGAGAAACAGAGTGAGAAGAAACACCGAGAGTAGGGCTGGGAATTCTGGGGAAGAAACCAAAGGGAATCTGTCCCCATGTTGATATGTAAAAAATAGGTAAAAAGAAATGTGTTAGACCTCTATTGTTATGGTAAAATCAAGACTCCAATTTTGTGTATATTTTTGAGTTTTCTTAATCTGAACAAATAAAGTACATTTCAAGAACTTTCAACATTTTGATCTCATGCAAAAGCAAACTTCCTTGGTTGAGGAATTTTGCATCTTAACTTGATCTATTCAAAAATAGGTGTGAAAAATGGATGTAAGGCTTGAAATCTGCATTCTCCATCATTTCACTCCCCAAGTGCTCTGTGTGATTTTTAATAATACACTTTGACTATATGATATAATGATACCATGTGATGCTTTTTACCCATGACTTAGGAGGTATCCCCATGCTTATGCCAGTTCAAGACTACTTTACCCCCTCTCCTTTCCACACACATCCACACAATTGTGAAGTGACCACATTATGATTTAAATACATTAACCACTTCTGAAAGTTTGCCTAAGAAACACTACATCTCTTTTCCACGCAACTGTAAAGCTCTCTCACTGTACTTAAGTAACAGCCCAAATAATAAAATCTAAAGGAAAAAGGTAAAGTTTAATTTGTTTTTTTAGAACTATTTCTTCTCTAGCCTTAGAAGATTAGTTTTCAAAGCAATGGTAAAATCATTGATGTATGTCTTTTCAAGTTAAAAGAAAAAAGCCTCCTAAATACCAAACATTTGCTCTTTGGAGCATAGCAAGAAGAAAGGAAGAGAGCCAGACAGCCACAGCCTAAGAACAAAGTATTGTCCAGGTAGTTGTCAGCTAGAATGGGATCTCTTTCCAGGTCTGTTTTTATTAAATTTTTCTTTCCTAAATAAAACTTCATTTTCTCTCACTAATCTTTTCATTGGGTATCTGCTGCTGTTTCTGCATCACTTGCTACATGAACTTGTTTTCTATAAAAAGGAGAATCCAAACTACTACAATTTTGTGTTCACAGTTCCTCTGACATTGAAAAGCACTCACCAGGAAGATATTTATTTTCTATATCAAAAGTCCAACACATTTGATTTTGGACAAAAACACTACTCTTCTTTCAGAACTATATAACTAATTTAATTATACTCTCTCCAAATTAGACTAGAAATAAATCTTGATTTCTCATTTTTTCATTCATAAAAGAATTTCAAAGTTTATGAGGAGAATTGATGTATAATAATAGTGTCTTGGTGAATGTTTGGATAAGAAGAGCAATTAGAGAGACTTTTTTCTACCACAAGTTAGAAAATTGTATAAAGATAAAGCAGTATGATACTGGTATCAGGTTAATGAAACAGAAAATAAATCCTAGAAATATTTCCAAGTAAATATAAGATATGATTGGTGCAATTCAATAATCTTGGTATTGTTGGCAAAGAATGAGTCCTAAGGCAATAATCATAAAAGAAATTAGTACAGTTTACCACATAAATGTTTAAAATGTCTGCATCAAAGCATGCCAAAATTACTGAGAGGAAAGGACAAACCAGGTGGGATACCCACACACCTCCTATACACACAATGAACAAAGGGTTAGCATATTCAATATATAAATAGTTTTAACAATTCAATAAGAAAAAGATTAACACCGAAAATTTAGAAAAGAAAAATGTATTGACAAAGGCATTTGAAAAATGTGACTAGTCAGTGATAGTGAGAACGTTGGAGAATGGGAGTTATCATAGACTGCTGATTAGAACATAAATGATTACAAGCTCTTATAGATAATAGCTTAGATTTGGGCATGTTTGCTAGTCCAGCAATGCCACTTTTACAAGTTTTCCTAAGGAAACAATCATGGATATAAATAAAATTTAACTAAAAGGATGTTTGTGAGTAATTTTTTGGAATAGTAAGAACAGTAAAGAAATAAAAATAAAACAAAACCTAAAACCACTGGGTATATAGGAATAGAGGGTTGAATAATTATCTAAAATGTTTATGTAGGAAATAATATTTAATAACAATTATTCTATTTGACCAAATGAAAAATAGTTTTGAAACTCCATATGTGATATATGACACCGTTTTGTTAAAAAGGTGAAAAATAAAATATAAGACTGTAAAAAATGAAAGCAAAATAAAAATGTTACTATTTGAAGATGGTAGTTTTATTAATGATT
This sequence comes from Graphiurus murinus, assembly GCA_004027655.1. NCBI lineage: Eukaryota > Metazoa > Chordata > Mammalia > Rodentia > Gliridae > Graphiurus > Graphiurus murinus. The sequence goes on along the minus strand of PVLC010004544.1, from coordinate 24,256 downwards.
TTAATGTATCCTTTCTTCTCTCCCTTCAAGATTTTCTATATTAAACAAATATTACTCCGTGTGTGTGTGTGTGTGTGTGTGTGTGTGTGTGTGTATGTGTCTGTCTGTCTGTCTGCATTTAGGTTATGTCCTAGTCTGAGCTGGCAAATTCTGGATTTTCTTTACTTCTTCCAAGGTTTTCAGAGGATCTAATTCCCTGTGTCCCTCCTCACTCTTCCTCTTCCACGTACCAGGGACCACTCTCCTGAGTTGCAGTTTGATAGAGGTAGAGAAACTCTATCTGTTTCTCTTTCTTGTTCTTGGTTTCTTTCAGAGATGGTACAAGATCTTAGTGTTTTTCCTGTGCCTTCATTTTCTTTGTTGTTGTTCCTTTATTTTTACTTTTTGAAGAAATTGCTGAAGTTCTTTGTAACACACTCAAATGAATCAGAGTTGTGTAAAGCAGAAACTTCTCCCAACCTATTAACATCTTTTAGGGATGACTTATGTTAAGGCAAAAGGGTGGCATGTCTATTTTCTGGTCCTTTGCTATGCTTATTTATAAATATTTTGGTGATTTAATCCATCACAACTTATTGGTGCACAACTTTACAGTGAAAAAGAACTGCCAACTTGTAACCTTGGTGAGTGCTAGGAACAGCCTTTCTCCTGCATGTATTCTTTATTCTCTTTTGGGCCAAACACAGAGAAAATCAAGATGAAAATGTATGAAAGAGTTGTTTGTTTGTGGGTTTTTTTTCCTGATTATAATTTAAGTTTTCAAGAGCCCATTCTTTCTGAAGTAATTTTAAATGTTTACTGCCTTTTTAATAAACTAAGGCCGAGAGTCAAGAGTTGTGAATTCAAAGGCCTTAGTTTCCAGTGGGCAATATGAACAAGAAGTGTGGGGTGAATCTAAGAGATAGTAGGGAGTGACAGAGATTAGGGAAGACTAAGGAGTGCATGCTCTAGGTAAAGAGAGTAGCTAATCCTAGCTTCTTGCCCCATGTTCGTGATTGAATGAAGGTGAAATTAGTTCTAAAATTCTAAATCTGGACAGAATTGTGAAATCTGACTACTTTATATAGAATATCTAAGTTTATGTATTGGTTACTAATATAATAATTGAATTAACTTCTATAAGGGAAATTATTTTAAAATATGTTAAATAAATTGAGGTGTAGCTTTTGAAAATATGGAAAATCTCTCATCCAAGTAAACTTCTATAAGGGAATTTATAAAAGGGAAATTATTTAAAAATACATATTAAATAAATTAAGGTATAGCTTTTGAAAATATCAAAAAATCTGAAATTCTGAGCTGTTGTGGATAAGGTTACAACAGGCTATCTGGAGAGAACTTTTGAGTTTTCTCCTCTTAGCTAAAGGACTTTAGGTGTCACCCATGGCAAAATTCAGTAAGACCAAGATCAACCTTGTCTACATCTCTCTGACATCAAGAATTAGGTCACTTTGGCAATGTAAGCTTCTTTATGAAACAAAATGACTAAGAATAAATATTTGGATCTTTTTCATTAGTTAAGCATGGTGCTTAGCACATTCTTTTCTGCAATATAGTCTTGAATAACCCCATACAAATCCTGCACCTAGATACTGTTACAATCATTTTAGAGCTGGGGAAACTGAGGCTTATCAGTAACTTGGACCATAGTAAGAACCTCCTTTTTTTGGACCTCATATTCTAACCACCACATACACTGATAGGAGGTATTCCTAGAGTGATAACTTTCTATCTACTCTACCTTTCTGTCTGCAACTCTTTCCAGAAGATTCCAAAGAGGTCTTCCTTTCCCTGAGGGAAGTCTCTTTTCTTACAGTTACCTCATTTTCCATAGGCACCTCAAGGTAGTGGCAGGTAAGAATGGTACCTAGACATGTCTCGTTGATGGGGGGAGGGAGGACACCCTAATGAACATGAGGTACTTTCCATGAACACACCTAAGTCAATCACTAAACTGACCTTGAGAAGGAGGGAGGAGGAGGGAGTGGGCTGGAATTGGGGAAGGGTTAAATGAGAAATGTGTGCATGGATGTCTTTACCTATACTAGCTTGTACCTAGCAAAGATGTGTAATTACAATGCACCAAATAAGGGAAAGATGAAAAAAAATTATTAATGTTACACCCAGAGATTTTGGATCTACGTAATGCGAAGCCCACTTCTATTAACCTGGCAGAAACAGCTAAGACATTTGTAGATCGGCTTCAAGCCTTGGTCACTACCTGGCCCTCGTTTACCTCCTTGCTAAGAGGAGTTATCGTAGCAACAGCAATAGTTTATGCAATCTTCCACTTGTTGTACGCCTTGTGATCAATGCCTATGTTAGTATACGAGCAGATTTACATGGAATAAAACTGCAAGCACTGCCTCGCACAGGGCCTGGTAGTCAATGACGGGTTCGATTTTCTCAGGGCAAATCAACCTAAGACAAGGCTCATTGAATGACTCATCGAGACCCCATGACGGGTAAGATTAAGCACCTGGTAGGAAACGACCTAAGACAGGCACAGTCCTTCGTGCATTTTAAAATAAAAATGGGGGAGTTGTGGGAGCCCAGCTGGGCCCTATCCCCCCTGGCAGTTGCTATCTGCATATATGAGTAATTATACTGACTCTTCTGCTATGGCTACATTGGCGTCTCGAAGTCTGGAGATTGCACCTAGGATGCATAAATGAAAGACCCTCCTACTTCTTAGAAAGTAAATATATGACCCTAAAGGAGTATGGTTTTATGACTCTAGAAAGTTTGCTTTACCAGGTTATGTTAAGAATGTGGACTATACGTGTAAAATGAAGTGGTGTTAATTGTGATCTGACAATGATTGATATGTCATAAATGTCTATGTAACCCTATTGTACTCAAGAAATGTATAAAAAATTCCGTGCTGAAAAAATAAATAAATTAATTAAAAAAATAAATAAATTCCATACTATGTACCTATGAGTTGGATAAGTTACTTCACTTTTCAGCAGTCTGGTTTCCTAGTGTAGATGACAGGAAATCACAACCCACGAGGTGGCAGTGGGGATGAACTGAGATGTGAAACTTGCCTACCTGCCAGTGAGATCCAGGATAAGTAAATACTGGTTCCTTTCCCTCCCTCTTGATCAGACTTTGCTACATATTGTTTATGTCACTCGACCATTGTCCTAAGAGGTCTACGAAAATATGCAACTCTGCAACTCAATTAACTATCTCTGCAATCTACCTGTATGACAAAAAGCTAGGTCGTGAGGAGGAAGGGGAAGACAAGTGAAAGGATTTGCTGCTGCAGCTCCTGTGGGTCATTTCCTCTGTAGCCTAATTGCGCTCACCTGCCGCATCCACTGTCCTCTGGAATGTCAGTAACAATGCTCTGATTAGTGTCCTTCCTAGAGAGTTACTGCAAGACTGAACTCACTGCTCTTCTCCAAATCTACCTTGTTTATTAAGGTAGGAAGGTCGTCTCAGGAGAAGGTGAAAGCAATTCGCCAGAAAATAAAATTATCCCCAACACTATGCTGGGTCAGCAACCCCACATCCACATGGTACCAGTCTTCTTTCCTTTCTGTTTGGAGTCCTTGAATGGATTTCAGGAGGTCCCTCATCCTCCTGAGATGGCAACTTTTGTATGAATGCCTGTGTGTGTTTCTCACAGAAACAGATGGTTTTCTAAAATCCTCAAGGGAGTCTCTGACCCCAAACATGTAGGCTACGGCTAAGTCTAGAAGCTTACGATGGGACTCATAGCAAGACCCAGTTACCTAGTGGTGTGCTGCTATGAAATGAGGCAGGGGTGGTCATGAGTATGTGTACGGCTGGGGGCAGAAGTGAGAAGGAGCTACCCAAACAGATGCAAAAATCTTGCTTGAGAAAGCTTCATTTTGAGATCTTAGCCTTAAAGAAAAGCAACCCTCCTTCTTGAGTTATAATCTTTTCCCACACTTTCTCTGCAACCCCAAACCACCAAACATTTCCCTCAAAGAGAAAGAAATAAACTGCCAGCTAATTGAAATTGTTTCAGTGATGCATCCATTTTTTTCTATTTAACACCCTTTTCTCTCACTTTAACTTTTCATTTCTTGCCTCGGTTCACATGGCCCATTCCTCATCTTTTTTAATAACTGGCCGAATTATTACTATTAGTAATTTGGGGAGGGGGGGGAGAGAAACATAAATAAGGGGAATGAGTTTCCATGGCAACCATTGCCAGGTGAAATAATTTTGAACATCTTTTCTATGACTATTTTGTTAGCACTCTCCGGAGAATCTGAATCTCCGTTAACCCATTTGTGAACTATTTGTTCTTTAGTAGATGTCTTTCAGATTACTCAGTGAGTGTTTGGGATGCCAATTTATTGTTTTCACACAGTACTTGACTTCTGTGATCAGAAGCAACGGGTACCTGGATATCTCTATCTTCTTCGTGCTTAGTGTATGCTCTGTGTCTACAGCGTCCTTCAGTGTTCCACAAACAAGAACAAGTCACATTTTAAGGAAGAAATGAATTAACATTTTCAAAAAGCAGGGTCCTCATAATGATGATGTTTCCTTAGTCTAAATTCCATTCCCTTGGGAGGCGGCAAGTGCAGGAGCCAGTCCCGGTTAGGAGGAAGTGGGCAGCGCTGTGGTACCAAACAGTCCCTGTGATGGTTCATTGTATGCATCAGCTTGAGTAGGTTATGGCACTCAATTGTTTGGTCAAACCCTAGTTCCATAATGGGCAACAGGCTTCATCCAGTCAGATGAAATGATCTTTTAAGAGAAAAGAACTTAGTCTCCTGCAAAGAAAGTAATTCTGTGCCCAGATTGCCTTTGGACTGTATTGAGTTCTACTGGAATTTCCAGTCTATTGGTCTGCCTGACAAATTTCAGACCTGCCAGTCCCCATAATTGCATGGGCCAATTCCTTAAAATAAACCTCTCTCTCTTTCTCTCTGTCTCCCTCCCAACCAAAATTTGTTTCTCCTTCCTGCTTCATGTCCAGAGCAATTTAGCAGGGTGCTCAAGTCACATTAATCATATCGATCTCTCAGGGACACTAGCTAAGGGAGGCTCCACCTCCATGAGGCACTCCCAGAATCACAGTGACGGGGGCCAAGAGCATGCAGACCCCAGGCTGACTCTCAAAGCTTCTCTCCACAAGCAATTCCTGCTACTTTCAACTGCATTTCACTGGCAAAAGCAAATCTCATGGCTGCTCTAACTTCAAAGAAGTATATGCCCGCCAAGTGCTTAGAGGAACAAAGGCAGACATATTTGGTGAAAGACACTTATGATGACCACTCATGGTGGCTATGGGTGAAGCCTTTTCTACTGATGTGTTCCATTAATTAGGGAACACGAACGAAGAAGTTCAAGCAATCGCCTTGATCTTAGTGATTGTGTGACTGTTGCAAAGTGACAGTGCACCTGGTGTCAGTTTCCCCAAATGTTCTACAGTAGAAAGAAATGTCCTGCCTCCTCCCATTCATGCCAACCTGGTGAGGCAAGGGCCACCTTTCATTCTGTCTTCTCCCACAACCCAACTTATGATTAAAAAAAAATAGTATTATTTGTCATTTAATATTTATTTCAGCATGATTCACTTCTCTCCCTGTCCTCTGCCACCACCTTACTTTAAACCACCGTTGCCTTCACCTGAGCTTCTGCAATAACCCTGCAACTAATTTCTTCGCTTCTATGTTGAGTTGGCTTCAATCTCTTTTCTCCAAAAATCCCTCCAGATAATATTAACATGAGGGAAGGCATATACCTTAATATTTAAGAAAAATAAATAAATAAACCAGGATCTAAATACACACATTGCCTAGTATTGAGTTCCTGCTCTGCCGCTGCTGGCTGTGTGATCTTGCAAAGTTATCTAACGTTTCTGTGCTTCAGTTATCTTCATATGAATATGGCAAACAATAATAGTGCTTACTTTATGGGATTATTATGAACTAATACATAGGGCACTTATAATTTTGCCTGATATGCTAAACACTGTATATGTTTATTTCCTTTTTTTGGTGGTACTGGGGATTGAACGCAGGGACATTCTACCTCCAAGTTACACCCCCAGCCCTATTGTTTATTCTTTATTTTGAAACAGGGTCTCACTGAGTTGTGGAGGGCCTCACTAAGTAGCTGAGGCTGGCTGCGAACCCAGATCCTCCTGTATCAGCCTCCCAAGTACTGGGATTACAAGTGTGCACCACAATGCCCGGCGTTTATTTCCATTATTAATGGAAGTTTTTTTTTTTTTTTCTACTTGCTGGTATATGTCTAGTTTGCACATAGTAGATAATTAATAATTATTTGTTGATAAATATGCCCACATAATGAAATTTCATGGTTGTTGGAGGCAGCTTCTAATCTAGCACGCAGTGCTTCCTGCCTTCTGGTATTTCCATCCTTGAGTTAAGCTGGACCTACCTAGTAACTTTCTTCTTACAAATAAAATTCAGCCAAAGTGATGGCATGTCACCCCTGAGACCTTTGTCTCCTGTCTCTTCTTCTTTTCTCTTTCTTCTACTTGCTAACTCTGCTGAAGCAAGCTGTCAAGTTGTGACCTGCCCTATAGAAAGGTCCATTTGACAAGGAACTGAAGGCATCCTTCAGTCCAACAGCCGGTGGGGACTGAACCTGCCAACACCACCAAGCGAGGCCGGTGGTGGATCCTTCCCTGGCCTAGCCTAGAGGCGGTGACAGCCCTGCTGAAACCGAGAAGGGAGGCTTGTGGCAGGACTCGGCAAAGCTGCACCTTCATTCCCTACCATGGAAACTGGAAATAACTAGTGAGGATTATTTTACATTATTGGGTTCTGCAGTCATTTCATATGCAGTAAATGATGACTAACACAGGGACTAAGGTGATGGTATATGATCAAATACTCTACATATTCACAAAGATATTTTTAATTTTAGTATTTGGTACTGGGGATTGAACCCAGTGATATTCTACCTCCAAGTTACATCCACAGTCCTTTTTATTTTTTGTTTTGAAATATAGTCTCACTAAGTTGTTGAGGGTGTCTCTAACTTGCTGAGACTCCTCAAAACTGAGATCTTCCTGTCTCAGCCTCCCTACTACTGAGATTACAGGCGTCAGGCCAGATTTTTTTAAATAGAGGAATTATTTCCCTGTGTTCATGGACAATTAGTAGCCCCAGAATCTTCTTCTCTTCTTTATGTCTAACTTCCAAATACTACCTTTGGAGGGAAATAAAAAAAGAATTAAAAACTTGACTCTTGTTTTATTAACTATGCACACATACCCAAGTTACTATATGGCTCTAGACGACTCTCATTATTAATAAAACAGAGATAAAGGAATCAGATTTCTGTGAGGGCTGCAGGGGTGAAACCCTACATAAAGTATCACATGGAGTATCTGAAACACCTCAGGTATGTAACAAAGTTGGGTCCTCTCCCTGGTAACTACAAGTCACTACTTTGCCCCATGTTTTTAAACTTAATTTCTTATCAACATTATGTTGAGAATCCAACAGAGTACAAGTATCTTCCCCATGAAAATGAGTCCAAGTGTCACACATTTACCAGTCAGGCAGAGAAAAAAATAATTCATCTTTGAACTCTTGTAGTTTGACAAATTATTCACAGTGTTCAGAGGGCAGCAAAATCTAGACAATGTGAAGAGTATATATATATATTTAAGGCCAAGCATACTTAACAGTTCATCAAGAAGCAGGCTTATTCTGAGGACTGACGCACGGCCGCCCCGCCCTTCCCATCTTTCCACCTTCAATGGATGATGCACACATGCACACACACGTGTTGCAGGCTATTGTGGGATGCAGAATGCAAAGAATGCAAACAGTGCTCTGGAGACAAATCCAGTGTGTGTGTGTGTGTGTGTGTGTGTGTGTGTGTGTGTGTGTGCAGTAGAGGCTGGAGAGAAGCCCATAAAGTCCGTGCCTCTGCTCTGCAAAGGTGAGGTTCGAGGGCACAAGAGTTCCAACACTAGAACTTAGGTCATTAGAGAAGCCAATGGAAGGCAAACGTTTTCATTTACAACCTGAAAGCTTGCCTTTCCTGGACATCAAATACCACAATTAAGAGTTTGCTTCTTAATAAACACAGCCTTGCGTTGGTAAGAGCCAAAGCATCGTTCACAAACCATTTCCTGTACCACTCAGCTCATATTAGTCGACTTAGGAAAGCATCAACCACAAACATGTTGCTGATAGAAATTTCCTAATGCAAGCAGTCTTTATAGATTTCTGCTATTTCAGTGCAGGTCTCCAAGGACCATTTGAATCCATATTAATTTCCTTTCTGGCAGTTATGCCGCTGAGTATGAACTGCACTATTTCACTTTTAATCTGTCAGTAATTTAGTAATGTGTAAACTAATTATGCACAGATATTAATGTAATCAGTTTGGGGAGCTATAAAATCAATGTGTTTTTACAGACTGCATTAAAGAGAATTGTGGTATTATAATCACATGTCAGTTACAGATAACGTTATGGAATTAAAAAAATGGATGTCATCCCACATTTTAGAGAGTACCCACTAAGTCCACTAAGTAATAAAAGCACGGCCCTCACATTTTGTGGTAGAGCAAGAAAAATGTTAATACCATAGCCAAACCACCCTGCTTCTCTAGGACAGTGATAATATCAATACCACATCTCTCCTGCATTTCTTCCCTTCCTCTATTTTAAATAAAAACTTGCCATCTCAAGAGTGGTGTCACAGATCAGCCTTCTGGGGGCCATGCCAGTGTCTCATGGTATTGACTCCTTGGGTGAAGCCTACATTGGTATCAGTAAGCAAATCATTGAGCAGGAGAATATAGGTTGGCATGGACTCAGTCAATAAGAGGGGATACCACAGCCTTTGCAGAATGTTCTGACTAGGCCTGTGATAGTACAGATTAGCAAAGACAATGTCAAATCTTTCCAAGGGGCTACGTATAAGCCTGTGTATGCATACAGGACTTCCACCTGAAACAGAAGGAAATTCATCACTCTATGTTAGGCCTTGAAATTCTGACACTGAACTTGTCCAACCAGGTATTTGGGTAAATTTGAGAAATGAACCTGTATTGAATGGACCTCCCCTGAGAGTTTGTCTCTAACTTTTTGCCTCTTTCTAAAGACTCAGGCAATTCTCTTTAGTAGCCCTAAATATGAGTGAAGTATTTGGTAGAATATGTTATTGCTTCGCTCTGACTGGAAGAGGTCCTGGGCTGAGCCTGGCCCCTTAGGGAGGCGTTGCTTGGAGTAGAAAGAGGACCGAGTTTCAGTTCTAGGATCACCACCTTGGACGTGCTGCGATGGTGACGATTCCAACATTTCCTACATGTGTTGGAGCCTTATTGCTTTGAATCTTATTTTCCTCACTTGTAGAATAGGATGGTAATAAAATTCTGTATGTAGCAGAGGATAAAATGAAAAGTGCACTCTTTTTGGGTCACAGTAAGTCTTCAATAAACATAAGTAGGAGCCGGTTGTGGTGGTGCATTCTTGTAATCCCAGTACTTGGGAGGCTGAGACCGGAGGATCTGGGTTTGTGGTCAGCCTCAGCTACTTAGTGAGGCCCCCTGCAAGTTAGTTAGACCCTGTTACAAAATAAAGAATAAAAAATAGGGCTGGGGGTGTAGCTCGGAGATGGAATGCCCCTGGGTTCAATCCCCAATACTTCAAAAAACAAACAAACAACAAAAAAAAAACCATAACTAGAAGTCAAAGTACTGGTCATTTGACTCCCTGGATTTAGTTGCTTTCTTACTGTAAAATAAGAGTTACTTAGGTAAGCCAGATATGGTGGTGCATTCCTGTAATCTCAGTACTTGGAGAGTTGAGTCAGAAAGAGCTCAGGTTCAAGATGATCCTTACCACCTTAGTGAGACCCTCAGAAACATGGTGAAACTACTTCAAAATCAAAAATAAAAAGATCTGGGGGTGTAGCTCAGAGGTAGAATGCCCCTGGGTTTAGTCCTCAGTAGCAAAAACAACAACAATAAACAAACAAAGAATAGTAGACCTTACTTAGCATGTGAGAGGCTCTTGGTTCAATCTTTAGTTCCAAATAATATAAAAATAGAAATGGTCTACCTAAGGTCCAGATAGCAGTGATTGGATGAAGAAAGAATTTAAAAAAATTATTAAATGAATGAAAATTACTCAGTTTAGGTGATAGGATGCTCCTTTTAAGGTGCAGTTGGAGCCAGGTACAATGGTGCATGCCTGTAATCCTAGCATTTGTGAGGCTGAGACAAGAGGGTTGGAAGTTCAAGGCCAGCCTCACCAACTTAGTGAGATTCTGTTTCATCATAAACAGAAATGGAGGTATAGCATGGAAGTAGAATGCCCCAAGGTCCAACTCCCTGTTATCCCCCCAAAATTAGCTAGATAATTTCTGAAGCCCCTTCTCACTTTTAAGTTTTGGTTCCCTGAGGATGCACTTGTGAGGAGGATTCTCGGGTGGAAGAAGGTTGCTTGGGCCAGTGTTCAAGGCTTCCTCCCTAAGAAAGCCTTCCCACGTAACTTCTCCCATTCTCACCCATACATCCCCTCCATTCTTATCACTGTCCACCCCTCTTCATAGCTTCCTGGTTTGGCTTCTATTTAAATCTATCCCTCTGCTGACCCTGTAGAGTATCCTGTGTAATTCATGCTCAGTCAATGGGATCACCCGTCCATTCAGTCTCCACATGACTTTTTACACCTATTAGGAAGAGAAGGATCTTTAGGGAATGTGGAATAGATTAAATATGGTTCTAGCTTGCTCATCATTAAATGAGATAATGCTTACCAACTGCAAAGAACAGTGCCTGGCACATGGTAAGCACTCAATGCTATCAGCTCCTCACCGTCTAACTCCAGCTTTGTGTTATTCAGTATGATAGCTCTCATGTCCACCAAGAACTTGCTCACAGGCTACTTATGAGGGATAGTCTTTGGGACAGCATTTGTCTCTTGTCCTAAAAGCTGAAGAAGGAATTTCAAAAGGATGTCACTAAATACATAATATCCCATTGTAGAAATTGACCACTACTCACAGAGTCAAGAAAACATCAGCATTTCATCAGTCACACACTTATCTCTATTGAAATCAAAGTGAGATACTGGGGAAAAGTTTTTAACCGAAAGAGAAAAAAAGCATAAATAGTTAATTACAAATATTGCTATGGTATATTTTGCAAGGCAATCTTTGTTTTACATATGAAAATGTATTATTTGTGCACATAAAATTTTATACAGGGATACAAATAGAAATGAAAAACATAAAAATGGTTCTTTATAAGACACTTAAGGGATTTTCAAGGGTAATTTAATCATACCCAACTATTTCTGCTGTCTTTAGAATCAGACCCACATGAAAGATACTGTCATATCATAATTAATTTTAGGATGGTATTTTTTTAGCACATTAGTGGGTGCCAAAAAGGGATTTTGGTCAACTAGAAGCTGGCATTATCCTAATCTAGGCCCTTCTCATTCTTCAAGTTTCCCAGCAAATTATGGTTGTTGATTGCTTTTTATTAGATACTTTATGTTTTGGGACCCTATGCATCACTAAGAATGTGCTGACAGCTGTCGCTAACCTGGAATGACTGGTCTCCTCTCTTTCCCTTTCCTAGTTTTTTCAGGCGAAACTGAAGGTCCATTTGTGCCCATCCTGACTCCTCGATCCTCTTTTCCAACCATCCTCCTGGCTGCTGAAAGGCGGCTGCTATCATGGATGGCACATCATTTTTCTTCTTCTCAATAATCACTCAAGGCTGGTCCTGAAACAATTATCAATAATAAATGCATACAATTAGTGGTCTTCAGATCTTGCACTAAAGGAAATTAGGGCAATGTTTTTTTCATCTTCTCATCAAGAATATCTTCAGGATAGATTTTTCTGTGCCAAGATAGTGAGAAACCAGCCCCGGAGAGTTCTGTGTTATGAATGTCAGGACACGGATTATTGAGAAAGGAATTAGAATCATCAACTTTGGCAGAGGAAATTTGAGAGGCTGAGGGAATCCACGGGCAATGAAGACTGTTATGGTGAGTGATTTGGGTTGTAGCTTCAGCTCTGTTGCTCTGCTTCACTGGTGGAGTTATGAACTTCAGATTTTTATCAAGGGGGACTCAGGCACTACGAAAATAATGTACAGATGATTTCCCTACTTATGGAAAAGTGTTGGCAATTCAGACATTTGGGGGATGTGAGTGAGTTTCTCTTGGATAAACCTGGAATACTACACTGGAATTGTATGGAATCAGCAGTCGTGGTTTCAAATCCTCCTGTCATTTCATAGATGTCAACCTGTGCTATCCAATATGGTAGCCATCAGTCACATAGGTCCTTTTACATTTAAATTTTAAATTGGTTAAAATTAAATACAATTAAAATCCAAGTTCCCTAGTGATACTAGTCATATTTCAAGTGCTCAATAGTCCTGCATGTCTGTGTGTTTCTGTTTTGAAGGTATAACTATAGACTGAAGACAAATAAGCTATCCAAATTCCAGTTTCCTCTTCCATTAAGAAAAGAAAAAAAAGTAAGATATGTCCTGTTTACCTTCCAAGTGTGGTATAAGGTAATATGAAAACATCTAAGTGATTATACATTTTATGAAAGATGAATTACTAATAGTAAAGTACTTAATTTGGTGTCCTGAGCTTCTCTAGGTAAAAGAAAAAACAAATTTCTATTTAAATTGTTTTGTATATTAATAAAATTGATGTGATGATCTAGCTGTTTCAAGATATTCTCATCAGAAAAATAGGACTAGGTCAAACTTGGTCTCTATTATCTTCATTCTTGATGCCTTGGCCTCCAGAAGATGGACATCCTAGTATTTTCTGTAGATATTTAATTATAAACAGTTTCACAAGTTATATGTGGCACAGACAGCATCTATAGAGAATGATGTGGGTGAAGATAGATTGGTGGTGAGTTGTACAGAGGAGACATTGGTGGCTCAGGTCCACGGGAACATTGACAAGGCAGGGCAGCGGTATTCCTTGGACTCTTCCTAATTACTTAGGGACAGTGGGAACTCAGATAGACTTGGGGTTTCTGTTTACCTTCCACATTTTCTCAGAAAATATGATTTATTCTTCAAATGTCTGACCTGCATTTGAAAATGTCTATCTGAATTCTGTGGACAAGAAACAATTTTCAGTCCCCCCCCCCCCCCTTCATGGATACCAGCACCGAACAGGGTAATTGACCTTAATAAGTGAGTGTAGGAGAAATACAGTGTTGGAAAGATTTCTGGGGGAAAGTTTGATAAATTTTGCTAAGAATTGAGAGCCACCATAGAAGAACAAATGACAATCCTAATCTTAAGAGGCAAACTCAGTTTTCTCTAGCCAAAAGAAGACAGAGTGTGATTGACATCAGTATGTAAAAATGGGTTTTCATCACCTTCATCATCATCATCAAACCAACCACTGATATTGGACCAGAATGTTTGAAAGTACTTTCATGTACATGCAGTAAACCACAGTGGAAGAATTTTGCATCACTGGCCTGATAGCCACGCCTCCTTACTCCGGTAGCCACATTCATTTGCTCTAGAAAACCACCTCTTTCTCAATTTCAGTCTATACATTCCAAGAGAGGCTCACTCCACCCTGAATCCAAGCATAAATTCTCTCCCCAGGCCCGGACGGGTCATTATATTATATCCCCAACTGGTCTAGGGACAAGTATGAGCCAGTCTGTCTGATGAAACAATCTTGGGACTTTAGTTGAGGCTATTAGGAAAGACAATTTTTTTTTTTTTTTCCTGTGGGGTCTCTAGAAGCCCTGGAGCTTCTAAGGCTTTTCCTGGGTGAGAGAATATCTGAGAATAAAGCTGCCACTGAGGAAAATACAGCCTAAAACTGGAGTGAGAACAAGACAGGATCCTGCAGGCATGGCTTGGACTCTGCGAGTTCAGATCAGCACCAGATACTGAAGCCCTGGGACGTTTTTACTGGGGCAAGTTTGTGCTGAGATTTTGTCACTGGAAGAAATCTGGATAATGTAGCCGGAAGGAAGACAAGGATACCCATTTTTTTTTTAATGAATTGAAAACCAAGGATTGGCGTAGTATTCTTAAGACCACAATTTGGACCATTCCATTGTCTCTGAACATGGAATTTCCAAAGCATATTTGCAACGAGGAGGACGGCAAGGAAAGGGTTAGTGGGCTGCAGCTACGAAGAATGTTTAAGGGTCTCATTAAAAAGAAAGTGAAATGAGAAAGAACAGAGCCATGCTTATGGCATTACAGGTCCTCGGGGAGGGTAGAAATGCTGAAGTTTACAAATGCATATGAGACAGCAGATAACCAGCGTTGCATTTACTAAAGAAACAGCATTTGAAAATAGAGTGGAGTTTAGCAGTGGTAGAGTATGCATTCTCTGGGGGGAGGGGGGAACTGCCACACATATTTATTCTAATTATTTTATAAATAGGCCCATATAATATATCAAAATACAAAAAATATTCTTAATATCCAAACATAGTTGGTGTGCATAAAATCTCCAACACAGCATCCAGGTAGTGAGCGATCTAGTGGAGAAAGTTCACGTATTCAGGTGTTTGTTCTGAGTGTCATCCCTGAGCCAGCAGAAGCAGCATCACATGGTAAATGATTAAGCCTGAGCCTGGACCTACTGCATCAGAAACGCTGGGTGGGGCTCAGCAGCAGTTTCCAACAAGCTCTTCCGGTGATTCCGATACCTAACAAAAGCAGAGGATCACTCCATCGAGGGCTATCTGAATGTGTGTGTGTGTGTGTGTGTGTGTGTGTGTGTGTGTGTGTGTCTGTGTCTGTGTAACTTTTAAAAATGCTTATCAAATTCTTATTCTGGAAACCTTGATAAGGGGGTAGAATGTCACCTGCCTGAATCCAGCCCAGAGAGAGAGAAATGCCTTTCTTTCTTTCTTTCTTTCTTTCTTTCTTTCTTTCTTTCTTTCTTTCTTTCTTTCTTTCTTTCTTTCTTTTTTTTTTTTTTTT